>JAVTVY010055025.1:0-28302 GCA_036873755.1 Hanleya hanleyi | reverse complement strand
TTCAGGGGCGCAAGTAGAGTGTGTGCCCTATCACTTAGAGACTAACCCCTGCTAATGGATACAGTGACCAACTGACGTGAGCCTGTGAAACAGAGCATGCACTGTTGGCAATTTGGTTTGTACCTTTAGTTGGCAGGAAACGGACAGGATCACCATCAGATATATCTGAAAGTATAACACATAATATAAACATCATTCATTGTCATGATTGTTAACAAGTGCACCTAAACATGTACATGAAGTTTAGTATGATGATTGTTATGTGCATTGTCATACCTCAACGAACACAAAGGAACTGGCCAAAAGTTACAATAAAGGTACGAAAATATTAAGCATTCTGTGAACTGCAACTCACATATTAAAGTGACAACAGTTGACTTACCAACAACTTTGTCAGCCAGCACTGGGTTAGGTTCTTGATAATGGGTACTGCTTACACCGGTAACACAGATAACTCAGATATTGAGGAGACCAGATAGGACAGAAAGAGTCCGATATTGGGTGAAATGAATGAAACAAGAATTTTGAGAACCCCAATAGCTCGTGTCCTGTTAGGGTTAATCGGTGCCTCATACGAGTTATGATTTAATATTTCACAACATATGGGGTTATGGGGTAGGGGTGATGCTTAATTTAGATGATAAAAGATCGGACACAACACCATAACAATTAAATTGAATGAGTACATGTATTAATTGCAACATAGGAAAATAAGCCAAAATCCAGTTGTCATTAAGTTAGTTGTTATGAAGCCTGAATACTGTTATTATGAACATGAATGTGTACTTGCAACAAAAACAATTTCTCAAAGCATATGGTACAAAGGACAGCAAATGCCTCTGATGCCAATAGTTTACCAATCTTCCAGTTATCCCCTTTCACCCACCAAATGGCATAGAATATTGCTGCACTGATATACCAATCCTTTTATTTGAAAAGCAGGGTTATAAAGAAATGGAATGAAACAAAGAAATAAATATCAACAGAGCTGTTTTTGAACAGCAATTAATAGATGCCACCACATACCCGTACATTTACCCACAGAAAAGGATTTCTGCAAGCCAAACAAAGTATTTTAGGCATTTTCATCACCCATAGAAGATCATGCATTTTCTGGAGTTTTGTTACACCTTTGTTTTGTTTTGTTAACCGTTTTAGAACAAGTTTTAATAGTTAATTATCTTTGTAATAACTACAATACACAAAACTCAAAACTGTACCAAAACGTTATTGAACTACGCCTGCAGACAACAGGCCAATCTGTGTGACATCATGTTGAAGGTTAATTTATATTTATATAAAGTCAGAAAAGTCAGAAAATGTAGATATATTAAGAAATGTAAAAGTCTAATTTGCTCTCTAGAATTCACTTACTTTGAAAAGTCCACAAAATGTCAGTTCATTCAACCTGAATGACAAATAACACTTTGATTGAAAATAAAGAAAACATTGCTTCTTGAACATGACAATGCAGACATAACAGAATGTATACAACTGTTAAGCTTCTTATTTTAGATGCTTCACTAAAACATGAACAGATAATGGTAATATTAGTTTATTACACTTGAAAAATATCAGATGATTTCAAGAAATGACAGGATGAGAGTGCAACTAATAATCATGCTGGAAATATGAATTAAAAAAAAATCTAAATTACATGTATCTTTACCGTTTTGTTTTCTTCAGTGTTGTTTTCTGGAAATAAGATGCATACATGTCAGTTAGACATAGGTGCAACTTTGACTTAACACAATCATCCAAGAAGTAGACTGAAAACGTATTGATTCCTCTGTTGAAGTACTTTCCTGTTTGTTTAGGCAATCTGAGTAAGCAAAGAGGTTAACATATTGACACACAACCATAAACTATATTTGTATTTCCCTGCCAAACTCTAAACCAAACAGTGTGGTTGACACCAGTACTTGGCAGTCGATTGGTACAAAGAATTGACCTGAGCAGCAATACTATGATACAGCTTGGTGGTAAGATGTTACACCAACAGTTTACGAAACCTGTTGTTTAAGTAGGCCAAAGTTCAACAAAGAGGGCCCCCAAACCAATAATTGTTTTCAGATCTTTTTTATCACATAGACATTTAGTCATAGCCATATATAATTAAGAAATAAAGACTGAGGAAGTGGTTTCAGATAAACACCCGTTGGCACGAGTCCACCAGTTGGGACCCAAGGCCACAGGCCAAGGTTCTAAATTGGTGGACTCGTGCCATTGGTGTTTATCTTGGAAATTTGAAACCAACTTTCGAAGAATTTATTTTGATTCAGACATGTACAATCATCAATGATAAATTTATTACGAATTCCCATGAAATGTAATCATCTAGGTCTTTCCAATTGATCTATACAATTTCTGAATGCAGCGTCACTTTCCACAGCCAGTCCCTGAACATTGTTGCAAACTGTTACAGACTGCATGATATGCATGCGCTCCCTATAGTTACAGCCACCAACAACATTGTTTTAGAATGCACAGGTGTTAGCCGGTGTTTAACGGGAATTCAACACAACTTCGGTACAATGCTGTAACATGGGACACAGAGTGGAGGTATGGTCAGATTCTGTTTTACACACCCTCAGTGTCATTTAATCAGAACAAACAACTGAGAAGCTTTATAATGATAATCATATCCTACATGGTCAACAATATATACAGCAAGATTACCTATCAATTATAATAACGACACGTGATTGAATTAGTGGATAGAAGTGGATTCATGAATAACGAAAGACTCATTCAAGCTAGAAATTACATATGAAGGACCACGAGTACCAAAATAATTTCGAAATGGTAGTGAGATTATCGAACGATACATCTTCAGTTGAAAAATAATTTTGGTACTTGTGGTCCTTCATATGTAAATTCGAACTTGAATGAGTCTTTCAGGACACGTGTTTCACAAAACAGCCTAAATCCACTAATTCAACCACGTGTCATTATAATAATATATAGCCAGTCCTAATGTATACTGCATATGCTGCCCACAGCATGTTGGCTTGCCGAAATTATGGAAATCCAGTATATTTACCATTATTTATTTTTTCGATTCTCAGTGCATCTTCTATAGGTGAAAATCACATCAAAGTGCACCTTCTCCTTTTAAGATTTTTATGTTATTTGTTTAAAATTTATGCTTTTGTATATTGCTCACCAATTTAAAGCAAAATTGTATGCCACTCTGTGAGGCCTGTTGGTAGAACCAGCTTGAGCAGAGTTTGGTGAGAAAGAACCAGTTACTGGTAACTGTACACGTACCTTCGACTCCCAGGGTCTGTCCTTAATTCCGTAATCATACAGAATCTCCTCATTAGGATAGATGTCTCGAACAGCAAACAATCCGAGATAAAGTTTCCCACCTACAGCTAGGACCTTCATTTTTGTGTTGAAGCTTTTCCTAGAATCATTGACCAGACGACCTAAGCGTGGGCCACTCAATGGCTCATCTGTAGAATCGATACTGTAAAAGAACGTACATGCACTGCAAACATGGTACAAATGTCCATTTGCTCATTTTTGACAGAACTCCTTTTGGAAAAGTAGAATTAAAAATATATTTTTGATGAATACATATACCAGTAAAACTACCTTTTCTGTTATTAGATGCGTCTCTTACCATGGAAATTTGACTGTTTTTTTTGTTCACAGCATCTTTTCATAGGCTGAACTGCATCATGATGTAAATATTCCAACTCTGAGTGGTAATGGGTTAATTTTACAGCATTTTTGGCCCAATAATTGATTATGCTCTTTAAAGCTTACCAATATGACTTTCCACCATGCACAAAAAAGAATCGAAAAACACTGCTTGGGCCATGTTCTTCCCTTTCTTCTCCTGCTTCGCCTGAGAGCAGTTCCCCAGCATATTGCACAACAAAACTTCCCACACTAATCTTCTCGAGAGCTATAACACCACGCCCTGTAATCATGGTAATAGTATTATGATTAAAATAACAAATTATACATGTAAAGCACACATGCAAGACTAGACTTCCGTAAACAAGTGCTTGAACTACATGTACAAACCTGTGAACAAACAGGTGAAAATAGATAGATACTGTACATGTACTTACAATGGGCTGGTACAAGTGACATTTTTCTAACCTCACTATCGTTGACCCAAGAACAAAGTAGTCTTGAGGTCAATTGTCAAAAAATATATTTGAGGATGTATGCATTGAAAAGAAAAGTTTAAACAGACAGAATTCTGAATTCGGACGGACTGTCGTAGCAGTGTTTGTTGCCTGATCTTGAAAACAACCACCGCTGATCAGTTCTCGCCCTGTCATATAATCTGTGAGAACACAATTCTCTGGTCAAATGATTATTCGGAATTATAATCCAAAAACATGCTTTTCGCAGAAATTGATGAATGAATGCTGTCTGTTGTATAGTATGCGAGACATCGATAACATATTGCCTGAAAACGAGTGCAGTTTGCCTAGTTTTTGAAAATGCGCAGATTTTTTGCATGCCGAAGAAAGCATAAATCAGCTGCTATATTTATAGTTTTTTTCTTAATGGAATAGGGTTTAAAGCATCAGTGGTTTTGTTGTTTGACCAATCACCATGAACATCTGTTTGACACGTCGTTATTCCCATTGAAGCCTTCAGTGGTTAACTTGGTGTCAAACAGACGTCCACAGTGAGTAATCATGCAAAAAGCACCTCTTATGTTGATCTTAAACCTGTAAATATAAATATATTACAGCCAAGTGAAAATAACATGGAGTATAAAAACATCACCTTTGATTGGGAAATTACTCTCCTCGATCCCAACAGGATCGACAATATCCAAAAAAGGTTGGGCTCTTTCCTCTGGTGAAAGTGGAGCGGCTCTTCTTCTGCCCATGTTGAAACCAATGTATGCAGAACGCTGAAAAGATGATTTCAGGGAATGTACGAAAGAAAATGGTTTACTAAAAAGCGGGCCTATAATTTAGATGGAGTGCACCAAGTCATACCAAAATGGCAAGTAAATTTGACTTTTCGCCCGCGCTGAACGGGGGGAGGAGGGGGGAGAGTGGAGTATTTTACGCTCAAAATCTTGAAAACCACCTAAAACAAGAGCCGTTTGGCTTCATAATACGCCCGCACTACTGACCAAATTTAATATAAAGCATTCCCACATGAGAAGGAGATAAATCCAAATTTCATGTTTTTGAGCCACAGTGGCCTTGACCTTTTGACTTCAAAATCGATAGGGCTATTCCGTGTTCCAGCAGTAATTAACATATACCCTAAGTTTGGTACCAATGCATAATCTCAAACCGGAGATATTGCAATGACAAAGGGAGTCCGACAGGAGGACAAACAAACGGACATCAAAATCAATAGGCTTCTTGTTTGCCACGAGTTTGAGCGATAGCTTAAATGTCATCACAATATGAATTACTGAACTGGAGTTATTGCATGGACAAAATTTTTTTCAAGGATTTCCCACTTTTTTGGTCACACTGACCTTGAACTTTTGACCACCAGATGAATATTGTTCTTCTTTGCCCCATGGGGAACATGTACCCAAATTTTGGTACCAATCCATGACCTGGAACGCTAGATATTGCACAGACAACAGTTAACTGTTAGAGAAAAAGACGAACAGATAGACAGCAAAATCAATAGGCTTCTTGTTCATCATGAGTTTGAGGAATATCTTAAATTTCATCACAATCTGAATTACTGAACTAGAGTTATAGCATGGACACAACAATTTTCAAGGATTTTTCCATTTTTTGGTCAGTGACCTTGACCTTTTGACATCCAAATGAATAGGGTTCTTCTTTGCCCCATGGGTAACCTGTACCCAAAGTTTGATACCAATCTATAACCTAGAACCCAAGATATTGCACAGACAACAAAAGTTAACTGACACAAAGGAGGACGAACAGACAGACAGCAAAATCAATAGGCTTCTTGTTTGCCATGAGTTTGAAGAATACCTTCAATTTCATGACCTTTGACCTTTTGACCTCAAAATGAATAGGGTTCTTCTTTGCCCAATGGGTAACTGTACCCAAAGTTAGTTCCAATCCGTAACCTAGAACTAGACTAAGAGATACATGTATTGCACGAACAACAAAAGTTAACGGACGGATAGACAGACGAACAGAACACGCGATCACATTATACGACCTCGTCTAACGACGGGCGTATAAAAACATGTACATGCATTAATATATTTATCATTTTCCCAATTGCCACTGGCAAGGAAGAATCGAGGTAAAAATAAAGTTGATTCATCCATTAGTTTTTATTTTCTGTAGGCCCCACAAACTTTTGGTATGGCACTGCCTCATCGCTGCCTCAATCCAGATAAGCACGAACTCCATCGGTGTTCAGGCTTACAACCAACAACAACAACACCAATGGTTTCTCCGTCTAGACAGACAGTAGTCAGTCTGGGGTGGGGTAGGGGAGACGGTGGGGGTCAAACTGGGAGTACAAAGTTGCCATGCTTGATGAAAATGAAAGAAGACAGGTTATCTGTGACTATGCATCGTACATTACCCCGTGGATATAGTAGGGATTGGTGGCGGGACATAGTTGTTAAACTGTAGTAAATTATACAAGAATCAGATCACGGTGTCGAAACCTGGTCACTTGACAACATAATCGACCACTATAATAATAATGCCCCGACGTCGTACTGACAATTTCCTCAGCAAATTATATCAGACTTTTCCCCCTAGTACTACTACTACTAGCTTATATTCTCACCCTTCCCTGCGCTTGTGTTGCGGAAATAGACGAATTAAACGGATATTCAACTTTCCTCACCTCGATGTTTAGTTCAAAATGTGCTAACTAACTGCACATGCGCAGTGAACGATGTTGTCCGTCCACCAATTAGCAAACGGGGACACAAGTGTATGGCCGCAATTTTGTCCAATCGACACGCCACACACGAACACACCCTCCGTATCTATTTTCACGCAGTGAAATCGGGGACTATTGGAAAGATAAGCTTTTTTTACCTTTTTTCACTAGAGAGTGCTATAAAATGAACAGAGAAAGCGATTTTGGACCTTTGGTCAACCGGGGACGTCCCCGGTTGCCGAGGTGTCCCCGGTTGAAAGGTGTGTATCCATGCAACTGTCCCCACTTGACACCTTTCGCAAACGCACACACACACACACACACACACACACACACCACGTTTCACAAGATTGACGATGACACTACAACACAAGAGTCCCGCGTCGGATCCGGCAACATTCACTGCATAACCCCGCAATGTTCCGATAAGCGACGCGTTCTTCTGGACGACACAAACAGTCACTTGAAAAAGCAAGGAAGAGTTAACTTTCCATTCCCTGGCTTCCGGCTGTCAAGCACAATATGGCGTTATCACTCCTCACGTCTGGAGTACACACGTGGGTCGATCACACAGTTGGGCCTGTGTTATTGCTCCTTTTTCCTTTTTCCGGTATGGAGCACAATAACAGCCCGCTCATTCCCTTCTGTGTCGCTGCTCCCTCTCACAATTGGAACACACGTCTACCGATCGCCCAGCCCTGACACTCACGCCACTGCTGTCCACTCAAGCTCTCTCCTGGCTCATGGACCAGCCACCCCAACTACTGGGGTACACACAGCTTATAACAGACCCGTCTTGCTCCAGGGTTGGCTTCCAAGTGAAGTTAACCATACCTTCACTTCCTATATATACATATCACTTACATAACACCATCCACACGCATTCATCCAAAAATTAGGTTATCTGTAAAATACAGAAGTACCAATGATTTACATGAGAATAAAAACAAGGATAGTGTGCAGCTTTACCACATTAGAATACTGCTTTTGCTGATGCTTAAGCAATGTATGCAAATATCCAGGTGCAGGCCCATTAACATTAGCATACTACAGACATCAATCCCACGGTACGATTCCTAGGCAAATATAATCACCCCGAATATTTGCATAATCCATACCCCAGCATCAACAGCAAGATACAGGACACATCTGTAAAATATCAAAGCACAAATTGCTACACACAGTCTATAAACAAGCTGACCTCCATGTGCCTCTTACACCAAGGATAATAAACAGGACACCTCAGGCCACCCAATGCATCTATTCACACAATACATCCAGCTCTAAATCTCAAACCTAGTACATCTGCATTTAACATGGCATGAAATACAAGCTGTGGTTTCATATTAGGCCACTCAAAATAATTTCCTGTTGCACATATATACAAAGTTTGTGACACTCCTATGGAAGTGGCAACGCCGTTGGGGAATCTCCGAGATAGGAAGAACCTTCCATTAGTCACTGGACACCGCAGGGTGGATGTACATAACGCTTTCCTTGTGAAGGATTCTACAACAATTGAGGACTGGGTACTCCATCATAAATGAGTACCGTCCGTTTGAAGATGAAACTGTATCCCAGTTGTGTGTCCCACTACCTTCCTTCCTGCCCAAACTACGACCTGCCACGTTCAAGCCACCGTCCTCAAACTAGGGATCTGCAACCCCTCTTCTGAAATCCTGCTGGAGTACGACGACTGTCCTGATAACCAGACTGGCCTTTTGGAAAGGCTAGGCTTCAAGAGCAATGTACAGGTCGCTTTCCATTGCCGCCCAGGAAGAGACCTGAAGTTTCCTGGCCCGTCGAAAGACACATTTTTCGAGTACCAGTGAAACTAGTTACAGTGGGAATCCATCTACATAGTGACGTTTGTAATATAGAGCCAAGTTATGCCATTTTAGACTGTTGGGGTGGAACTGAAAGATTGGTTTGAATAACATCGTTTCAACTGACAGTCCGTCGCCTGGTTCACTGGTTCCGCTAATTGATACAGATTGCAATGGAATAGGTGTTCTAGTTGTCTCGCGCATTGCTGATTGGATTCAGTGTATAGTGTCTTATTAATACTTTATATGCGAATATCTCCCCTCCGTGAAATGTATAGTTAGTAAAAATTCTAGTGAGCGGATCCGGTTTCTCACATATTATACAGTCATTTGGTCATATAAAAGCTGTTAAAGTTCCTCAAGTGATGTATCTAAAATTCCACAAAAAATATTTTGGGTCATCGATTGGGTTCGTTTTAAGCGAAATAAAACTCGGTTAACTGTTAGAGGAATGGATTTATTTCGAGAAAATTGGACTGCACTACTCTTTGTAAAACACAATCGTCACTGATTTGAATCAGCTTGGGGTAATATAGGCCTCACGTCCGACATTTTTCATGAAATAAAACATTGATTAGGGTGATTATTAAAATAATATTCGAAATTAGCCGGAGATGATACATATTTCTGACTGATTAATAAAATAATACACATAATCAATCCGGAACGTTTAATAAAATAACATAATAATTAACTGAAGATAATTAATATGATAATACGCACTTATTCCGTGACGATTAATGAAACAATTAATGGAAATTAACTCGGGATAATACTTTGAAATAGACTTTGTCAACAGCTTAGACAGTGCCAGCAAGACGGCGTTTGACACAGACGTCTCTCCTTATACATATACAACGATAATTACTGAGAGATTTCTGAAGACAGCCATGCTTCGATTGCGAACATTTTTGCCTATTAGGCTTTTTCTTATCCGACTCTACCGTATTAATAAACCTATCCAGAAGGAAAATAGATGAAGTGAACATAGTGCACGTATCTCATCAAGACCACATTTCTCACACATGTGCGATTTATTAACAAAAATTTGTTGAAAAAGTTCATTCACAGCCATATATCATTGCCGATTGGACTACGTTTATAGTGTCTTCTCGCAAATATATTCTCGTCTGTATGTTCCACAGTCAACATCTGCTAACTTAAAAGTCATGGAGAGGCCAAAACGAAAGACAGGCGTAACTGGATCTGTATTTTCACCAGGACCACATATTGGTATTGACATGTTGATAGCATTGCCTGTGGCATGCCAAACCCATCGGGTGTCCATCGGTAAGCTAATCTCTGTCTCTACTGGTATACCGAGGTGCATTAAGTACATACAAGCAAATCCATAATTTACTGACATAGGTGAATGAATGGATAATAATCCCAATTTTCCATATACGGAAAGGCGTAAAAATCCGTGCTGGTGAAACAGCTCTATTGGGATAGCCAAAAACACCTTAATTAGTGGATAAAAAAGTCCCAATGGCATTTTTTTATTTTTTTTTTGTTAGAAGCGGACATTCAGATGTATGCGCAGTACTGTACTGTACAACGTAGGGGTATAGGTTCAGCTCACATTTGCTTTTTATACTGAAAAAAAATATAATGGAGAAAGGTATGTCCGGAACAACAAAATATTGAGAACTGATACTCCACGACTTTGTACTTTATCTCAATTGGTGTCATACATTTCTGTGAGCAGATCATCAGGAGCAAATTAAAAATGGCCGCCACGATGAGTATCAGAACAGTGAGGTTTTTGTCATTATTCTTCAAAATTCTTGCTTTTCTGCGAGGAAATGTTGGCAAAAACTATATTATTTCACATCAGATTATCATATTTATAATTTATCGTGCAGTTTTTCCGAAGAAATAAAAAAATAAAACAAATTCGATAAATCTGATCGGAAAATCGACCAAAAAATACTTTTTGAAAATGACGTCACTGTGACGTCATCAAGGCAATGATATTGGAAATTGGAAATTTCACCAGTGTTTACGCGATCAAATTGCTCTAAATAACCTCGCCAAAACGAGTTATATGACTTCTGAAAGCTCTTTATTCAGAGGATTTAGAAGATAGACGACCGGTCACATGGACGCATGTCATTTTCACATTTTCTGGTAGGCTTGACCCAATGGTATAGTGTGGTAAATTTCAGCCCCCTATTCCAAGGTGTAAGAAAAATATTTAGCGGGGTGCCGAAATGGTTCTCCCCGGACCTGGACAGGCCCCAAGATGCCCAGGCCAGATAAGATTGATCATCATATTTGCGATACTAGTGGTTAGACAGCCCTGTCTATATGTAACAAATAAGGTATGCATTATAAGTTTTCACTTTGAGACATTATTATTTGCCACCTTCTGAATAGGTACAGCTATTTTTTTATGACCGCGAATGAGAAATTATGAAGCAGAAATATATATATAAAATACATAAATTAAACGGAAAAGTGAGCTTGAGGTGGCCCAGCATTGTCGCCATTACGAATGTTGCCATTCATGCTTTGCGTTGAACATTACACAAATCAAATCTAAATATGTGCAGTATATTAGCAAATATAGTGGGGTGATTGTACATTTCTAAATTATCAAAACTGCAAATGGTTAAAACTGTCATTTGTGTCCGAAAAACTCTATTTCATCTGTGCATCCATCCCTAAATTGTAGAATATGATATTCCGAAATTATGTAGCACATTTGCCGCCTTCTAACAACAAATACCATACGAAATGCTTTTCATTCATGTGTTCGAAACTACTTCCTTGAATGAACAGCTTTCAGAAGCTATATAGCTCGTTTTGGAAATGTTATTTAGAGTAATTCGATTGCGCGCAAAAACGGGCGAGGCGTCCAATTTCCAATATCATTACATACAGCCTCCACTAAAACACCGACTGCACCGAAAACATTTTCCAGCGGAGGAAATTAAATGTTGAATTTGTTTATCTTTATCTTGCACACCTTGAATCTCGGAGAGCTTCCTACTCCGATAATTATCAATCCGCAAACTACCTGTATCCGACCTTCAGCATTCTTCTACTCGAATGTAATCAGTTTTTACATACAGAATCCATGGAATGTCCAGTCGAATTAAAGCGTAGTTTCGGAAAGAATTGTTTATAGACATGTGTTCGAGATTCAAGAACTATGTGCGAGCACATAGTCATAGCATCGTTGCTAGTCGCTTCTGGGTAGATTGTATTTCATTAGCGCGAAACTTCGTAGTACATTGGTGACAAATATAAAAATCGGGATTTCAACGCATTCTGTCAGTGTAGTAGCTTTCTACTGTCTTCGTTTTGTGAGATGAATATCCTCTCTTCTGCAGGGATAACCGTACACCATTGTACTCCATGTAATGTACTCTGGCTTACAAGAAATGAAGATATGTTCAAAATCGCCATCCTCACCAATTGTGGCAATGGAATATATCTCCGTCACGACTCAATCATGATGTCTCATTCGAGAACATCACTGAATAATGGTATTTCACTTAGGTACTTACTTTTGCAGAAGGACATCCTAGACTATACTGAAGCATGGGTTCATCTAACACAAAAACCTCTGCAAAACATTGCTAATGCAAGCGAGAGAAACAAATATAAATATCAGCATTATATTTAAGTATATTTGAAATATAATTGACTTGATACCGAAATGGCGAGTATGTTTGAAGAGATATCCAAATCAATGACACAGATTGACAGAGTCTACCTTTTATCGCCTTTTTTCTGCTATCACTAGTTCATGCTAAAACTTTCCCCAGTCTTTGAATAACTAACATATGAAGGAGAGCATATCCTTTATTAGATCTTATAACCATACCATATATATTCTCCCTGACATAATCACTATATATATGATCCCACATAGTCACCATCAATGTGCTCTCTCGCATAGTCACCATATATCTGCTCTCAGACATAATCAGAAGAAACAATGAAAATCGATAAAAACAAAAGGCAGCCGTTACAAACCTGGTTGGTCTGACAAAACTTTAATTTACTGCAGTTGCCAAGATCTTCTTCGTTGCTACATTCGAAACAAGCATTCCCTTGTGATGCTGCCGTTGATGAAAAAATACTGTCATTAAAATCCACCAAGCGCTTCCGATCAAAGCTTCTCAAATTTGGCGATATATCGCATCCTGATAGCGAAATACGAGCGTTCAATAAACCGATAAATATTTCGTCTCGAAGGGTCCAGGTTTATGTCTATGGATTGTTATCCCGGTTTGCTCCCGGATTTCTCTCGAAGCGAAAGACCATATCGATCCTCCCCGAAAAAAACTCGACATGCTCCGAGAATGGAAGCGAGATGCCATCAAATGAAAACTTGAACCATTCGGAAGGCGCAGACTCGGTATATATGTGACTCTTTGACAGCGAGATTAATCTCGGCGAATACATATGCCTGTAAATGAATTAGACTGAACATGAATCATTTAATATTATTCTGTTATTATGTCTAGAGATCTGTAGTCACATACTTGCTCAGACAGCGCAATTTCTCTAAACGTTATGAATGGAAAGAAAGAAACATCGCCAATTGAAAATGTATAGACTGGCTCATTATTATTCAGTTATTTTGAACCTGTTTTTTTTTTTTTTATTTGAATCACTTTATAAGATACGTCTTGGAGCTGCGATAAAATAAATTATGTACGTCTAGAATGAAATTCCATGTATTCCTCTGCAAGTTGATCAGAATGGGATATCTTTATCGTCAGAGATTTCCCCCATATAATAAAGAGACTACGAAGATCTAAAGAACGTCTGATAATTCACTGAAAACCGGAGAAACGCTCGATCGAGATTTTTAGATAAACAAAGCATTGGTATAAAGCCTGATTTATATATTATATATATTTTTTTCCTCATTCAAAGTTTCAACAAAACGAATGAATCTTTCACCGAAAATATCGCTTGATAGACTAACAATTATACATTCTGTTCAATTAAGCGGTTTAACTTATTGGTGTAGATATATTGCTTTGTCAACAGCATCAAAATATTTAAGCCGGTGTGATGGATAAGAATGTCCTGGTGATTAGTGTCCCTTTTCATATCCTTTCCCATTGCATCCAAGGAAGGACACTTTTCCACAATGTGGGGGAAAGTGTCCCAGCTGGGTTGGGAGATAGGACCCGGACATTCTTAGCCACCGGACATTCTTCTCCTCCACACCGGCTTGCTTGCCCTCCTGCCCTAGGATTATTCTTTCGTCGTTCGTCTTCCTTTTTGCTCGTTTTATATATCTAATATATGTAGACGACATGCTCCGAGAATGGAAGCGAGATGCCATCAAACGAAAACTTGAACCATTCGGAAGGCGCAGACTCGGTATATATGTGACTCTTTGACAGCGAGATTAATCTCGGCGAATACATATGCCTGTAAATGAATTAGACTGAACATGAATCATTTAATATTATTCTGTTGTTATGTCTAGAGATCTGTAGTCACATACTTGCTCAGACAGCGCAATTTCTCTAAACGTTATGAATGGAAAGAAAGAAACATCGCCAATTGAAAATGTATAGACTGGCTCATTATTATTCAGTTATTTTGAACCTGTTTTTTTTTTTTTTATTTGAATCACTTTATAAGATACGTCTTGGAGCTGCGATAAAATAAATTATGTACGTCTAGAATGAAATTCCATGTATTCCTCTGCAAGTTGATCAGAATGGGATATCTTTATCGTCAGAGATTTCCCCCATATAATAAAGAGACTACGAAGATCTAAAGAACGTCTGATAATTCACTGAAAACCGGAGAAACGCTCGATCGAGATTTTTAGATAAACAAAGCGTTGGTATAAAGCCTGATTTATATATTATATATATTTTTTTCCTCATTCAAAGTTTCAACAAAACGAATGAATCTTTCACCGAAAATATCGCTTGATAGACTAACAATTATACATTCTGTTCAATTAAGCGGTTTAACTTATTGGTGTAGATATATTGCTTTGTCAACAGCATCAAAATATTTAAGCCGGTGTGATGGATAAGAATGTCCTGGTGATTAGTGTCCCTTTTCATATCCTTTCCCATTGCATCCAAGGAAGGACACTTTTCCACAATGTGGGGAAAAGTGTCCCAGCTGGGTTGGGAGATAGGACCCGGACATTCTTAGCCACCGGACATTCTTATCCTCCACACCGGCTTGCTTGCCCTCCTGCCCTAGTATTATTCTTTCGTCGTTCGTCTTCCTTTTTGTTCGTTTTATATATCTAATATATGTAGACGACAGTTGATTATTTCGGTCACCAATGTAGAAATGTATTGTAGAGGTAATCTCCTGTTTAGCTCTGGTGCAGTGTCGAAATGCTCTGGAAATAAACAATGCATTGGACGCGGATATTCTCTAATGGACGACGGCTGAATTATGGATGACGGACTAGACGCTTGTAATTGATGAGCCCGACACTCATTCCTGACACTGATCCGGATGAGCGACCCTTGAGTAGTTTAAACATATCAGACCACGATACACTAAATAATTTAACAGAAATATTCAACAATCAATGAACATCTTTAGTCCGGGCTAAGGATATCTACCGCTGTTCAGAATTTAGTAAGAGTATAATAATGTATCAAACAGGTTTTAGGTAATTCCCAAGTAATATTATAACTGAGTGTCAAACTGTCAAAACATTCATTCAACATATATAGAGCTTGATTTAATCAAGAGAGGCAGACAACAGTTTCAAGCTACGTTGGAAATATAGCCCGATTTGTGTTTCTGTTTTGAACGCTATTCAGTGACTGGTACTTTTCCTATCCCTTTAGCATTAGTTTATCTTGGAGAGCATTTCTTCCATCTGAATAGTGTTGTATGAGCATTACTGCAATATCACTTTATTACCCTTCAAATTCATTTGCGAAATATCTTAAGATGTGATAAACCTATTCCCAATAAATAAATATCATATCAACGCCATTGAATTAAACCCTCCTCCTGCTTTCGTCACTTCTTTTCTCCAAAGTGACTCCATGATATACAGATGTGGTCAATCTTGATATTTTAGGGCTCCGTTGAATGAGCAATTATGGCCGACAGCACTATAGTGGATGGCAAAATACGTCCAGGAATGTTATTCAATGCCCTGTAAAAACCTCTTAATAGAGTATGTAAAACTGTAATACAGATAATAGGAGACAACCCACTTCTCTTGGTCAAGGTATTCATAGATTCTAAACCTCGAGTTCTCCCCCCCTCCCATCCAGAATCATATATTGAGAGGAAAGTTATCAGATTTTACAGGGAACCGGAAGTTTGACAAGCGATCCATGATTGCTAAATTTGGTTGAGGGATACCGATTCAAGCTAATCAACAGAATTCCTATTTCGTCGAATCCACCACACAAAATAGCAGTCTCGGGTAGACCAGGAAATAAGAGCAGTGCTGGCAACAGCAACCATAGGTCGCAAAATCGTACAACAATGCACCTGTTCATATAATGAGGTTGCCTAAACAAACGTGACGAAGTGCCGAGACCAGTGATGAACATGACAGATCTGAAATTTTACAGGACTCAGGGAGAGTTGAATGTGTGTGCCTAGAATCATAGTTTGTCGCATTTGTTTCGATTAAACACAATATCGAAAACTCGTTAGATGGACTGATGAACCATGGCCGCGTTTGTTGGTGTACGCCGCTACATAATATAATTTCTCAAGGTTTGATCAGAATGCATCTGAGTAGGGTAATGTTACATATTACAGGGTATAATAACAACCGATTTTTATTCTCGATAGAAACACGCTTAAATTGCGATATCATTCCCATTACCAAACAAAGTTGTCGATAGAAAGCTGTCAGCAATTCGTAGTGTCCCGGAAAATCTAGAAATGTCTTTGTCCGACGGATCATTATCACTACAATTTTGTGGTTTTGTTGCTCAGAAATTAACGTCATTAGCATTTTTCTTTTGAGGTTTTGCCATTCATTTGGCCAAAATTATATTATTTGATCTGGGAATTCTGTATATTTTTGGCTGCTGGTACATGGGACCTCCTAGAGGATTTTTCAAGGCAACAAACTTCATTTTGTTTCCATTTTTGAACTAGTTTGGAAACAGACATTATAATCCAGTATTTTGATATTCTCTGAATGTTGAGTATATAAACGTTTACAACAAGAATCGCGCCTTTCAGATATATGATGAAATCAATTACTATCATTATAGCATAACCCGCACCACAATAGCTGCTTTTCATGTGGTACACCGGGCACGGAATCTGTATTCTCTATTCTTTTCTAATATCCCTTCCGCTGGAAGTTTTAGTAAATATATGTCCTCAAATTATGCTAGTAATGCGTCTCTCGTTGCTTTTGATGCTGATCACTGATTGATCGATATGTGACTCTAGTTGATTACAATGGAAGTGATTATCATCTGCAATTAATTCTACGAGAATAACACACGGAACCTGAACTAGTTCACTCACATGTATTGGCTTTCAGCAAACAACCATGTTTGAAAACAATGTTTGTCGCACAGGGTGATTTTTTTCTTTTATTTGGCTTATAGAGAAATGAAATATTTATCCTCAAATAATTTCAGCTTCTACGCTGTTTGTATGCCTCTTGAAAGTGAATGTACTGCAAGTTTTCAATTGGACGTAATGGCACTGTCATTAATAATCCCCACGCAAAGCTTTCGCGGAATTAATCTCAGTTAAATAGGTATTACGCTAGGTTAATATCGATACGTCAGTGTCTTCAGTATCGTCGGTATCTCGCTCCTGATGTTTCGCACACTTGCATCGTTCGACAATGAGATTAATACCAATGGCAGTTTTATTTCTTTCGTGGACAAAAATTATCATTAACACAGCTGGCGAAAACCGGTCAGGTAGGTCTCTCCAGTAACTAAAGTACCGTTATGACCTGATAGAGCACCGAATGTTAAATTTAAACCGTTTCTCAGTTTGGATTTTCATATTTGTTGAAAGTAGCGTAAAATGTGATAGAAAATATGTGAACATGCGCCCTGGAGAATGCAAGCGTATGTGCAAGGTTGACTAACTCTCAGTAAATCAGAATATTCACTTTCCTATTCATTATTAATTAAATGTTATACATGTTGAACCGAAATGTAATCGGTGGACGCTGCCTGCTGGAAAACTAAACATTTAATATAATGTTTGATACATTTCACCAACTCCACATTTATAAATTGTCTATCAGTAATGATACATTCAATATCAATTCTAGTTTTGTAGACATTTCGTCCAATTATTTCCCATATTACATGTTTTACATAACCTTGACTGAGAAACCGGAACGTAAATATTTCCGGACCAGGCCAGGTTTCGTCCACGGGTATGTATGTATATGTATTAAAAAGCGAATGTCTCGCTATTCAGTTGGCGTTAGATGTCATTTAGACTGCCTGTTCCCTCCTCTCTTCAATCCTCCAATGAAACCCTCCTAGGTACCACTCCGTGGCTATTGATAGGCGTGCACACGTTATGATAAAGTTTATATCATATGTTCCTAGCCAAATGGGCTGTTCTGCTTCTTTTTCTGCTCCATGTCATGATGCTCACGCTCTTCAATTTTATAGTTGCATGTTTCCTTTCCCAAGCTTAACCGTGACGGGGGTCAGATCAAAACGTTCTAAATCAATAATTGGGCGTCGGGAACCCTTTGGCTTCTCCACCCTTATCCTCTCACAGCGACCTTGTCAAAGTTCCATGATCGTTGAACCATTCGAGTGGCCGTTCAATGACGACATATAGACCTACAACGCTAATAACATGTAGAATGTATGTTTCGCGTTTTTGGCCCTTGTTGATGGTATTTTTCTGCTTTATATCATCATACAGGAACCCTTATCTCTCTTGGTAAATAACACGATCCTCCGACAAAAAAAAATCCGTCCGTCCCCCTCCCCCCCACCCAATGGACGTAACATGCCCTTTTTATATTATTCTCTTCCAATTTATCTTCATTGGCTCCAATACAGTCAGGACGAAGTTTTATGACCGTTCGACAAAAACTGTGGCTGTACAGTGAAAACAAACAAGCTCACAAATAAAGACGATTTAGGTCAATTATAGCCAGATCACCTCAACATTGCATTTATACTATAAATGATTGCAGAAACCTATTTGTAGGAGCAGCACTGGTATTGATGTATGCTGTTGACGAATTCAATAAAATGGGTCTGTTTATAGAATATCTTATGATTTTAGCATCAACCACTGAACTAAAACCTCGATATTGACACAACGGTGAGAGTGAAGATCAGTTATTATTTTTAAGGCAGGTACTACTACTGCTACTACTGCCTTTCCAAAATGTCTGAAAAGTGTTAACCTTGTATAAAGTAAATGACTTCTTCAAAAAGTTATATTCAGTTCATCAATATTTCGGTTTGCGTGATGATAGCTTGATAAAGTTTCACAATCCCCAGTGTACGAATTGTCACAGCGACACAGCTCACCAATTACCAATATACGAGTTGCCAGAGCATTTTCATCATAGCTCTCTAGATTTGTATCTAATACCGCTTATGCCGGTGCTAGGGGCCGTGTGGTCATGTCATCCAAGTTGCCACATGAACAGGTACAATAAAAGCGTACCTGAGATACAACACATATCACGAATAGTTAGATTCTTGGTATGTGCTTTAGAATAGGTTAACCATAAGACTACTGTGAAGTCACGTGGCTCTGTCAGTATGTCGGCACCTCTTCCCACTTCCCTTATATGCGTTGTAATTACAACGGAGACCCCGCAAACGCAGAGCATTAAATTCGACCTATAGACGTCTGTAAATGTGTACATGTTTATTTTTTGTGTCCAGTTTCGGATTATCCAGAGGAAGATTTGACAACCATATTGTTGGAGGGCTACAAGAGAAACGGTCGTCCTGTACGCCGCAACATGTCGGATGCCATTAATGTTACCCTGGAGTTTAATCTAATGGCCATCGTGTCGATGGTAAGTACACCGTGTGGTCTCTTGGAGTTAGTAAGTCTGTCCATACACATGCACTTGTGTGATACATGATGTATTGTGTATGCTGGTCTATGTATAGTATGATTTGGTGCTAATGCTTATAATAGCTCTCTGGATTAGAAACGCCCAAATTGATTGATGGAAGATGGCTGAATATCAATATCAAATGACGAACTCGACGCTTGTATTGTATCTTCAACTACATGCAGTTCTCCGACGACCACCGAACGCTGAGATTTCCCTCTTACTGGATAAGTGTAGGGTATTTGGAAATAAATTAGCGACGCCTGCTGGCCAGTGAATGTGCAGTGGCTCATCAGCCAGAGCTGAAATTTTAGGCTAGACCAGTAGTTACACAACAACAGCTGAAAATCGTCTATTCGGAAAATTATGTACCTAAATTTCAAATTTCCAAAAACAAAAGAGAAGTAAAGAAAGAAATAAAATTTTCCTCCAATAACCGTGAACCCTATAATGCTTTGTTTTTAATAAACGAACTTCATGCTTCTCCCGTGTAAGCGAACAATTCTGCTACAGGCCCTGATAATGTTCATTATCAACTTACAAAACACCTGCATATATCTTCTCTTCTCTAGAAGATTTACGTACGAAATTACTCATATTTAACTGAAAATACAGATCGCATCAAGCTATTTATACAGATGTTTTAAAGATGATGAGAGAGTACTATCTTTAGTTTGGAAACTAAAACGTGTCGACTTCCAGGTAAAAGTTCGATTTTCACTGCCGAATTCAAAGCTCTATTGTTAGGTTTAGAAGGTATTGGGTCTACTATAGAAGGAAATATGTCATATTCCCAGATTCACTGTCATGCCTTCAAGCGATTGAGAGTGGAACTTCAAATCACCCCACCATTTTTAACAATCTACAATTGCTTGACCGTAGATTTCATCAACAGATTGATGCGTTTTGCTGGTTGCCTAGCCACGTTGGCATCAAAGGCAACACTGAAGCTGATGGAATAGCTAATGCAATCCTAGATAATGAGATTGATCCTGTTGAAATCTCATATAACGATTTAATGGGATTGATCCCGTTGAAATCTCATATAGGGATTTAAGACCCTCTATCTGTGCTTATTTGGAAAAGCTGTTTCAATTTTTATGGGATACTGTGGATAATAACAAACTTCATGAGTTACAAAAAAAACTGTAGGATATATTCACCTTAGTAGCCAGAAACGTTTCGATCAAACCGATTCGATCTCTCAGTGAAACATATTCTGATCGACTGAATAGATTTTAAGATTGTAAGAGATTCTTTTTATCCAACAGCTACTTTAGATGATTTTTTTAGTCGGGTAAAAAAGGATCGTATTTTAGGTTATTTGAAAGAAATCGGTTTGTTGCTTAAGTTTAATGTATATGCATGTTTTTGGTATGTTGTGTTAATTACTTCTGGATTGCTGGGTTGTTGACTTGTTTTTGTTGGAATACTTAAAATTGTGTTTAATCGTCGCCATATAGTTGAAATATTGCTGAACGCGACGTTGAACCTTAATTCAGTGTCTCTCTCTTCAGATTAAAAATGCACGCGATCTCATATAAGGCTTTCAACAAATTTAAAAGTGAAATTTATATCGCGTTGCATACATGGCTTTCCTCTTGATGTAAGCCAATGTGAAACCTTTGCATCAGTTGCTTAGCTATGATCAAATGCCCTATTTAGGAGACAGCTCAATTTGAACGACTCAGCATCGGTGGGAAGGTACGCCAAAGATAACTCCTATATAATTGTGTATATATTTCGCATATGTTATTTTTCCATAGCATGGCATCTAGAGAGTTTACTAATGCATTTCATTTAGTTCGAGGGTGGCAATGTTTTTATGAGCTCTGAGTTCCAAGAATGCTTTTGATTGACTGAAAGACCGGAGCATCGAGAATTAAATTAGCCAACAAGGGGTAGGGGAACATAAACCACTGTAACTCCCAGATTTTTCGCTCTGCTCAAAATTGGAATCCTGCTGTATGTACCTCTGAAAGAAAGTCTCAAACATGTTAACTCGGTACGGGGTCATCTCCCAATATCCGTTGAAACGGTATTTTCATCTAAATTTGAAGAAATAAGTTTCCTGTGGGTGATAATTTTGTACTCGGGTCAACGAAATAATTTGTAGGATGTGATCCGGATACCAGTCACCATGTTAAATACATTTGAGCATCTTATAGACGAAGTCCCACGTAAAATGGTGAAGAATGTCTTGGTTAAAATCATAGTGACCTCACGTTTATAGATAAGATCGATCAAATGTTAACAACTGCATTATTTTCATTACACAGACTATATGGGTAAATGATTGCTTTATTCTCCAGGATGAAAAACTGCAGCAGCTGGCAATGATGGGCTACTTGCGTGTGGTGAGTTGATGCAATACTTCAATATCAAATATCAAATACTTCATATTCTTCTAATGAGACTTTTTTTGAAAATTGCTAGAAATCCGCTCATGCTTTGCGAATACATACACTGTCCAATGTCTATACGCGGCTGTGCTGAACCTGCCATATATCTACTAATATTGAAATAATGAAATTCTGTTAATAAAGATTCGTGGATATCTCCGTGCTCCGGTGTTAATTCGAGGAGGCATATGACATTCAGTCGTCATATCTGAAATCGCCTTAAACATGTTAAAACGGTGTATCAGACTACATTGTAAGATCCATCCATTTATATTTCTTTTGGGTGTAGTCTGTAGGGTGACATCATATTGAGCTGGAATTCCATTCATAATTAATTTATATTGTTGAACGCGGCGTCAAACCTTAATTCTCTCTCTCTCCATAATTAATACAACATTCCAGTTCAAAATTTTGACCGACATCTTGGATTGTACGATGACTGTCACATGTTACATGTACCTGTCATGCCGCATATTCGAGCTACTAAAATTCTTATACATGATTTTGTGATTTGACTGCGCGTCTCGACCTTGGCACCTTAAAGGTAGTTTAGTCTTAATTCTTAACAAAAATGACGTAATTTTTTCAGACTCAAATTCGCGAAATACCTTGACCAATTTCGTCTGGTCAGAAATCTGAAATGTGAGCTTCCCATCTTCCTTTTTCATTTTTACGAGATGAGAAGAAACAAAGCCGTGGCAGATCTGGCAAGCCGTTCTGTCTTAGTTGGCTTCATTGTGATCCAATATCGTAGGCCATCCCTGCCATAGTTCATTACGTTGAACAGTTAGCAATGTATTGAAGTTTTAATTTCAATACGTTGAAAATCAATCAATCTTAAGCCCCGAAGTTCAACGTATTGAAATTCAGCCACTGGTATGGTTTGTTACAGAGCTATAGGTGCACTTATTAGTGACCCGACATTTGCGTCGAAGAATTTAGTATGCAGGTGACGTGTCACCCGCTCTTTAAATAGCACTTGTAAATATCTCAACCGAACTAAGAAATGTACTATGAAATTTAAATACAGCATTGATTTCATGGGCCGCGATATCCGTATGGAAAGCAGCCCTTAATTAAACCACAATTTCAAGCATCAAGCAAGCTCTTCAAATATATGCTGCAAGTCTAAGCGGTGCTCCATATGTATATTCGTTGACATATGTACGAGTTGTCACAGCGAAACAGCTCACCAATTACCAGTATACGAGTTGTCAGAGCATTTCCATCATAGCTCTCTAGATTTGTATCTAATACCGCTTATGCCGGTGCTAGGGGCCGTGTGGTCATATCATCCAAGTTGCCACATGAACAGGTACAATAAAAGCGTACCTGAGATACAGCACATATCACGAATCGCTAGATTCTTGGTATGTGCTTTAGAATAGGTTAACCAGAAGACTATTCTGTGAAGTCATGTGACGCAGTCAGTATGTCGGCACCTCTTCCCACTTCCCTTATATGTGTTGTAATATACAAGCCTATCATCGAGGCGCTAAGGTGATCCTCCTTTTTTTATTTTCATCCCCACTACAGTTTTAAGATTTGTTCAGGCAATACATCGATTAAAATGCCCAGTTAAAGCAAATACTTCGACGATAGCTGTCCCCATCAAATAAAATTGTGCCATAATAGTAGCGAGACTGGAAATCTCATAGAAGGGCTATGTTTAGCGACTCGATTTTTGACACTGCTACAATTCACTCAGTTAAAGGTCAGTCACGTTGACTTTCAGGTGTGACAATACTATTAGAATTTCTTACTTATTATGCAGTAAATTTGACCGGCACATCTCCAGAAAAACCTATTCCCACTATATCCACTACTTGCTGGAAAGACTGATTTGTTCTGTCAAATTTATCGGCAATTTGAACATATGATGAGCGGCTCGATTTCGAACCAACCGCCATGATAGACATTCACTCGGCAGAAACTAAAAATGCCCTAAAACACCATGGGGGTACCCGACAAAAAGCTGTCACAATGTTGCTATCTGCAGACACTGTGCCAGCTTTTTTGTATATTTTTCTTCGTCAAATAATCAAAAAAGAATTCCAATATATATGATACCAACCATTCCTTCCTGGGATGAATAACAGCCAATCAGCAGGCGCCCTGTTTTCTGCGGTATTTCATCATATACACACTTAATATGTGTAATCTAACCTTCATTCCAGTGATGTCGTAGCTGTCCCCGTTAGATTGGGGACTGGTGGTCATGTTATATGAGCTCCGCGACAGCTATAAATTAAGCGTGATAAAGAAGGAAAACATTATCATTTGTTGTAATAAATGAAATCCGGTGTTATATAGTAGGTCAGTGGCTTCAGCATAGGGTCACCGGATTACTGTCTGAGTCGGACCTCGGCGACCAAGCTGACGAAGAGCAGAATGACAAACCACAAAGAAAAACCTTGTTTCATTGTTTGATTTTCAATGTATTGATATTACATTTCCAGTACATTGGTATCTGTTCAGCACAACGAAGGCGGCAATTTGTAATTCAAAAATGGCAATTGTTATAGTTCTTTATCTTCAAATAGTTGGTGTACCTTTTTTGTTCATGATCACGTGCACTAAAATCCATAATATCAGATAAACAAAATCCAATTGCATTTATCAAACCTTGGTTATCTACCAAAAATTTCCAACAAACATGAGACAATATAAAGTGTTATAGCGCCGTATACTAAATCCTATGATGGCCGAGAGGGGCCATCGACCATCGCCCTTGAAACATTTTGGGCGATATTGCGATAACGCGATATTGCGATGCGATAACGCGATATTGCGATGCGATAACGCGATAATGCGATGCGATAACGCGAAAACGCGATATTGCGATATTGCGATAACGCGATATTGCGATGCGATAACGCGAAAACGCGATATTGCGATATTGCGATAACGCGATATTGCGATGCGATAATGCGATATTGCGATGCGATAACGCGATGTTGCGATGCGATAACGCGATAACGCGAAAACGCGATATTGCGAAATATCGCGTTATAATTACGCGATAATGTGCGATATTGTGCGATATTGCGATAATGCGATATATCGCGTTATTATTCGGCGATATTGTGCGATTGTGCGATATTGCGATATTGCGAAATATCGCGTTATAATCACGCGATAATGTGCGATATTGTGCGATATTGCGATAATGCGATATATCGCGTTATTTTTCCGCGATATTGTGCGATATTGCGATATTGCAAAATATCGCGTTATTTTCCCGCGATGCTTGAGCGGATAGCCATGAAGACAACTCTGTCAACTCCGTTGGCCCAATTCCTGGTTATCTCCCCTGATTCGAACATTTCGAAATAGATACGAATTTCGCTCCAGTTACTTGATCAAATAAAACTCATGCGCCAATAAATTATATTGATTGATTTTTAATTGTTTTCATGGTACCATCGTATCATCTTACCATCGTACCATCATGCCATCGTACCGTGGTATCATCGTACCATCGTATCATCGTACCATCGTATCATCGTACAATCCTATCGTCGTACCATAGCATCATCGTACCATCGTACCATCGTGTCATCGTACCATCGTATCATCGTACCCTCTTATCATCGTACCATCTTAGCATCGTCTCATCGTATCATCGTACCATCCTATCATCGTACCATAGCATCATCGTACCATCGTACCATCGTGTCATCGTGCTATATTTATTTAAATACCCACCGTTATGTACCGTTGATGGATGGAGATGTCTTTCAGCACAGCGACTCGTTATTGTTCTTACATAGGTTGGTTGAGCCAGGAGATAAACTATTCTTTACTCACTCGATTTTCCCCACACACTATCACCTGATTAACTAAATAAAAAAGCCAAAGGCCCTAAGAAGCCCCGGTAATATTAAAAGCGTAAATTCGTGTCTATTTGGCTGCAGCCTCAGCCGCAGTCAAGACGGGTAAAGGCCAAAGAAGGCCGCATCCTGTTCGGAATGGGCCGTGTGAGGTCGCATAGTGAAACACTCGTAGGAGAGCATCCGACTGGATGGGTGATTTTTGAAAGAAAGGCTATGACGCGCATGCACAGACAGAGAATAGTGAGAAATTAGCATTGTATGCACGGGTTAGGGTAGAGATATACCGATGGGGCTGAGTGAATGAGTGAGTGAGTGTGAGTGAGGAAGAGGTGAAGTGAAGGAGGAGGAGGAATGGAGTTGAGTGAGTGAGTGATCATATAAAGTCGTTTGTAAACCATTAGCCTCAAGTTGTATCTAAACATGAGTGGCATCCCATTGAAGCTCTTATCCGGTAGAGACACACTGGAAGTGATATATGCATGCGCACTGAGGAGTGGTAGAGAAAGGGGAGTTTCAGTGGTGCTGACTATGCCCCAAACACGTCAAGGTTATATGCATAGCAATACATTTTCTTTATTCCATTCGATAATTTTTTTTACACGATGTATTTTTTTATTTGTATTCGAAGCAGTTGTAAAATATATGTGCAATAATTGCATTGTGGATAATACCTAACCCCGCCTATTTGAATATGTAACGAGGTTTTTCATTGGCTATTGGGAAATCGACGGCGAAAATGGCGGCATATTCGACAGTCGGTTTGCCTCGTCTTTGGCTGTCGATGTCGTCTTTGATAATGTTTGTCTTGTGTTTGTCTTCATTCTTAGTGCCAAATCACAAACAAACGATTTGAATGTAGGGAAACTGACCAAAGAGAGAGTGAAGGCAAACCGACACATATCTCAAATATGCCGCCATTTTCGCCATCGATTTCTCAATAGCCAACGAAAAGCTTCGTCACATATCCAAATAGGCGGGGTTAGGTATTACCCACAATGCAATTATTGCACATTTATTTTACATCTCCTTCGAATAAGAATAAAAAAAAACATTGCATAACGTACCTATTTCGAAATGTTCGAATCAGGGGAGATAACCAGGAATTGGGCCAGCAGAGTTGACAGAGTTGTCTTCATGGCTATCCACTCTCGCATCGCGCAATTATAACGCGATATTGTGCGATATTGTGCGATATTGCGATATTGCTATAATATCGCACAATATCGCGGAAAAATAACGCGATATATCGCAATATCACAATATCGCACAATATCGCGTTATTTTCGAGAAAATAACGCGATAGTGTGCGATATTGTGCGATATTGCGATATTGCTATAATATCGCACAATATCGCGGGAAAATAACGCGATATATCGCAATATCGCAATATCGCACAATATCGCACAATATCGCGTTATTTTCGAGAAAATAACGCGATATTGTGCGATATTGCGATATTGCTATAATATCGCACAATATCGCGGGAAAATAACGCGATATATCGCAATATCGCAATATCGCACAATATCGCACAATATCGCGTTATTTTCTCGAAAATAACGCGATAGTGTGCGATATTGTGCGATATTGCGATATTGCTATAATATCGCACAATATCGCGGAAAAATAACGCGATATTTCGCAATATCGCAATATCGCACAATATCGCGTTATTTGCGCCTCCGCGATGTGTGCGATATTATAACAATATCGCACAATATCGCACAATATCGCGTTATAATTGCGCGATGCGAGAGCGGATAGCCATGAAGACAACTGTGTCAACTCTGCTGGCCCAATTCCTGGTTATCTCCCCTGATTCGAACATTTCGAAATAGGTACGTTATGCAATGTTTTTTTTTATTCTTATTCGAAGGAGATGTAAAATAAATGTGCAATAATTGCATTGTGGGTAATACCTAACCCCGCCTATTTGGATATGTAACGAAGCTTTTCGTTGGCTATTGAGAAATCGATGGCGAACATGGCGGCATATTTGAGATATGTGTCGGTTTGCCTTCACTGTCTCTTTGGTCAGTTTCCCTACATTCAAATCGTTTGTTTGTGATTTGGCACTAAGAATGAAGACAAACACAAGACAAACATTATCAAAGACGACATCGACAGCCAAAGACGAGGCAAACCGACTGTCAAATATGCCGCCATTTTCGCCGTCGATTTCCCAATAGCCAATGAAAAACCTCGTTACATATTCAAATAGGCGGGGTTAGGTATTACCCACAATGCAATTATTGCACATATATTTTACAACTGCTTCGAATACAAATAAAAAAATACATCGCATAAAAAAAATTATCGAATCAAATAAAGAAAATGTATTGCTATGCATATAACCTTGACGTGTTTGGGGCATAGTCAGCACCACTGAAACTCC
>JAVTVY010055024.1:0-28559 GCA_036873755.1 Hanleya hanleyi | reverse complement strand
CACATTATGGAAATTGTATCTCGTTACACGTGCAGTATTCACTACTTCCAGTAGCGTTATGACACGAAGAAGTCCGTATGGAGTCCATACTACTCGATGAAAATATTTCGTCAAATAACCCAGAGAATAGGGAATGACCAACAGGATGTCAGTTGGGTTTAAATTACTAGTTTTTAGATATCTTTCCTAATAAAACAAGCTGAGTAGCTAGCAGGTCCTCTGCCAAGTAGCCTGTTTGAGAGCATACAGCATATACGCTTCCAATATCTCCTTAAATATAACTTGGAAAGTTGATATGTGTATGTGGAAAGAGACGTTCATCTGGAATTGTTGAGACAATTTGAGGAGGTTTGGAAAGCAGTAATGGGTAATGTAACACTGGAATGTAAGTCTGTAGTTGTATATGGATTTGTGGATGGTGAGGTTTATAAATCGATAAAGATATCGCGTTCACAACACAGATGGGTACAATATGGGTGAGTGAAATCCAAGATGGTCAATGGCAGCCATCTTGGATTACATACTACCTCAATGAAAATCAATACCAATCGCTGTCTAACTCATGTGAAGCACCGTCTCGAGTTTGAAGTTGATTGGTCAAATTGTTGTCGAGATATCACGTTCACAAGATCCGAGACGGATGGAATCCAATATCGTCAATAGCAGCCATCTTGGATTATGTACCTCAGTGAAAATCAAAACCAATGGCCGTTCAACTGACGCGAAGCACATTCTCAAGTTTGAAGTGGATTGGTCAAACTGTTGTCGAGATATCGCGTTCACAAGATGTGGGATGGACAGAATCCAATATGGTCAATGGCAGCCATCCTGTATTACGTACCTCAGTGAAAATCAATACCAATGGCCGTCTAACTGATGTGAAGAACCTTCCCAAGTTTGAAGTCAATTGGTTGAATTGTTCTCGAGATATCGCGTTCACAAGATCTGGGACGGATGGAATCCAATATGGTCAATGGCAGCCATCTTGGATTATGTACCTCAGTGAAAATCAATACCAATGGCCGTCTGACTGATGTGAAGAACCTTCCCAAGCTTGAAGTTGATTGGTGGAATTGTTCTTGAGATATCGCGTTCAAAAGATGTGGGACGAACAGAATCCAATATGGTCGATGGCGGCCATCTTGGATTACGTACTTCAGTGAAAATCAATACCAATGACCGTCTAACTGATGTGAAGCACCTTCTCAAGTTTGAAGTCGATTGGTCGAATTGTTCTTGAGATATCGCGTTCACAAGATGTGGGACGGACAGAATCCAATATGGTCGATGGCGGCCATCTTGGATTACGTACCTCAGTGAAAATCAATACCAATGGCCGTCTAACTGATGTAAAGCACCTTGTCAAGTTTGAAGTCGATTGGTCGAATTGTTCTCAAGATATCGCGTTCACAAGATGTGGGACGGACGGACGGACGGAAGGACGGACGGAGGGACGGACGGAAGGACGGACGGAGGGACGGACGGAAGGACGGACGGAGGGACGGACGGAAGGACGGACGGCTAGCATTTCCAAGTCCTCCCACCACTTCGTGGCGGAGAACAACAAGCGCTGGATGAGCGCAAAGACCTCCGTCGAGGCAACAGGGTCAGTAGGGGAATAGTACATCACTGAATAACATAGGGCCGGATGCCAAGCTCAATTTTGCATTTGTTGGACGTTAACTTCACCAATGGTAATTAACCTGAGATTGAGGGTTCCCCACTAGCATGTCCAGCTAGGGATGTGGAAGTCACATTCCCCGCAAATAATATTTCTTTGATTTCACGTGCTTGAAATATTGGGGTATAGAATAGAGTATATTGATGGAAAACCTGGAATACTGCTTGAGACATTAGGCCCCTTCCCACCCACACCTCCCCATGAGAGGACGCCCCCATCCAAATCAACACGTTAGCGGCAGAAATGAGACCCTGTGTGCCTAGTTTTACCAACTTGCTTGTGATTTTATGCTATAGGCCCTACACATCAACACTTCATATTTTGTACATGTACAGTATATCCTCATTGACAGAATCCTCTACAAAACACATCTGATTTTACCGACACTCCGTTCTGATCTGTCTCAGCATCATGTGATGATTCAATGAGCTCGGAATAATTTTGTATACTGGTGTTACAGGTCACTTTCACCATAATGTATCAATTACCATGGACTTGTACATGTATCACATTCATATTGAATGGTGATGGCTGATGAGAATATTGCCCATATGGAACAAATGGCTGGATTCCAGCGAATAAAAAGTTCATGTTAATCATAAACAACATACAATTAATAATACTATCAAATAATTATGTATATTCCTTGTCGACATCAATATAATACAGACAATATTATGACTGAATCATGGTAACAGATATTCAAGGGTATATATGTCTACACTAAACTGAAGGAGACCCATGATGCGTATTATATTATGTTGTAAAACTTCACTTGCTAATCTCGATTATGTTGCTTATTGTGAAAATAAATGAAGTTATGAAAATAAATTTAGTATGATTGCCCATTACCCTCAAATTATAAATATCTTCAACAGCTAAAGTTAAGCCAATCATAACAGTAAAAAACACCATGGTATTGTTGTAATATCACCCAGGTATTGATCTTTGGTTAAGAATGTAATGAGATACATATACCTGTTCTTTGTGTTACTCTGTATGCAGTTCATTCTGTATGTATTTTATACATGTACATATACCAGAAGTGGAATTGAAATTTGAATAAAATAATCAAAATATGTTCGGTTTTTACCTCTACACAGGAAATGAAGTATTTGTTTCTAGAAGCTAAATCATTTCAGACACATTCAAGTCCTCACCTGGTCAAGGGAGATAATTTTGTAAAAAAAAACTAAAAAACAAGTTTAGATCCACACTGGCGGAGACCAGAAAGTTTTATGACCTTTGATGATATTTGTGGAGCATGCTGCAGGACTTCAACTTTCATGAATCTGATATTATCCACACAATCCCATTCTTTATGATATTTTTGCCATAGCACCGATAAACTAGATCCCTTCATTTATTTCCGGCGGCGCAGCGCCGCCGGATATCTGAATTCAGTAAACATGGGAGCGGCCATCTTGATATTGGACGAGTAACAGGTGTTTTCTCGAGCCATACTTCACAGACGTGCCGTGGATTGATCCAACTAGTTTCATATCGTAAAACGACAGGATTGCATCACCCGTTCGTGGTTAACACATTAATATTAATTCTGTTATAATGAATTCATCGAATAAATGTCCTTTAGTACTATTTTATTATGGCTGAGAGACCAAATCGATGACCATACATGATCAAGTTATTCACCTGTACCATGTGTACGTCTGCAGCAAAATGTTTGAGATTGAACTGCGAGTTACTAAAAACTCGAAAAAACACGCGGATCGGATTGATGTGTAGAGAAAGTCGGTCTAGGCTTAATTTACAATGACACACATCAATAAAGAAATAGTGGCTTGATGATGGGTCGCACATAATGCCACAGCGCGAACTCTCACATCAGGCTATGTGAAGTGTCTTAATACGTCAGCCAGAGAACATTACTTTCAAAGTCCTAGTTTGACATGCGGTTCCTGTGCCCATTTTGCCAGCAAGGACTTAACTTCCGGCTAACCCCACACTTTCCAGATGGGTCCTTGCGCGAACTACATTAGTCAAACCTTTAATGAAAACAAACAAATCGACGTTTTTTTAACCATAATGGTGCATCGTGACCTGTATTCACCAGTTGCACACATAATCGGCTTGTAATACGCAGATTATAAGCTACAAACGTCTCCGCCGGCATTGATGCATCTGCATCAATAAGTTTTCTTGTGTGGTCTAGATCCAGGAGCTGTTGGGAGCTGCAGGTTTTGTAAAAGTTAGATCCAATTATTCTGAGAGCAGGAATGAAGTCCGGCATGGTGGTTTTAAGTTAGAACTGGGCATCCTTGAAAATGTCTGACCGATTGACACATGTATCACTCTGCCGGTGGTCATTACATGCGTAATGTTTATTTCCTGAGAAATCAGCTTTTCACCACCTCTGTCATTCCACACCTTTCTGACACAGCTGAACCAATCAATAGTCTCTTTTGGTTTTTCCATTTCATCCAGTACATCCATTGCGTAACAGTCCTGTTGCATCTGATATCAGAAGTGCTAACCCTGCAAGTTGGAATCAATTGTATACATCTTTAATATCAAAACTCACTTCATTGAAAATGTTTATGGCCTTCATTATATTTTATTCTTTCGTCATACACAACAAGATGAAATCCATCATACCAGTTCGCACCTTTCATACGTGTACTTAATAGAACTGGAACCTGACCATGTTACAAGAATTTGCAAAAGTATGAAATGAGAACTGAGTACTATGAGAAATTAATTCAATCTATGAGTGATCAATAATATGAATTCTGAAGAACGATGATGGATCTTGACCACTGGTTGGATTGGAGTTCATGTTAGTGGCATGAGCATGATAATAATCCAGTATATCATAATCTAGAACAGGGTTGTTTATATCAGTAACTTCTCTATGGAGCAATATTTTGACAAACGAAAATTAGATCACAAAAGAGAATATGTATACTGTGTTTGAGGAATATTTCTGCCACCCCAATTGAAGGCGAAATTTGAATGAATGGTCTGTGTTGTCAGTGTGTCTGATGTCCCCCTTCCAAAGACAAGAAAATTTTCTATGTGATTTGTTATTTATTGATATATTTATTGATTTTCTTTTTGTCTAATTGTCTTCTGTTCAAGTCATTTGGCATCGGTAAAACCTGAAATGTATATCATGATCTCCTTATTTCATCTAGTGATAGTGTCTGTTTGGTTCCAGATCACGGGGCTGAACAAAGCATGTGAAATGTGATCCATGCTATCAGTCAAAAATCTCAATAATGTAGGCCTACATGTGGAATGTAGACACTCCTTTGTTTCAGCTACAATTAAGAATAAGTTTTCAGAATATTATCAGGTTTTAACAAGCAAATTATTCTTCATCGACAAGTGTCACAGCACACAATGTGGATGTCACTAAACTGTTAGGATAAATGAAAAGAAAAGTATATTATTTTTCAGCTTTATTAAATAAGTTTACAGACTCACGCATCAGGTAGATCAGTTTGGTGCTTCTGCAAAATCAAACCATTATTCAACTGCCAAATGCCAAGATAAATAGCCCCCCCCCCCCGGAAATATAATTTATCAGCAAAATTTAGAATAACTGTTTTTAAACAACCAGGCTGGTGGATATCATCAACTGAAAGAAAACAAGTATCAGAAAAATCAGGGCATCGTCGATTGTGCTGTTGTCTTCCAGTCAGTCAGTCAGTTTGATATGCAACAACAACAACTTAGAATATTTGGTTGGCTTCTACATAAGTCATCAGCCGACAAATACTTTACGATATATAGAAATGACGGGTGGTGTACTATGAATCATTGAGTTGTAATGACATCAAATGGCGACAATAAACTTACCAGAAAAACGGCAAAAAATCGCATTGTCCGACTCTACATGCTGGAGGGCCGCCATGTTAAATCTCCCGGTGGATGGGAGGTGGAACCCGACTACAGAAGCAAGGCCCACTGCAATGTATTGCAATGGGGAACCCCATTATTTCAATTGTGTCCAACAAAAGTGCCTAAAAATTTCGTCGGGAACCATGACAATCCCTATTGGAAATCCTATGAGTCGTGGGTTCCCCATATGACAATTATTTGGCGGGAGATTTCACGTTGCGCTCCTAGACCTCCGTCTGATCGACGGAGGTAAAAAAAACCTATGGTACCGGTACCGTGCAGTGATAATTTGAATGAAAACGGGGCAAGTTGTTGCAATGAAAATAGGCTGCCCTCTGCACGCCCAAATGCAAGATAATTATTTATGATTACCCGGAAGAAGACAAACGGGAAGACAAACCCACGGGACTTTATTATAATGCGGTGTATACATTTTCATGTGGGGTCATATGACTTCTTATCAGTACTTTGGCAACTTTTCCCTTCATCCTTCTTGTATATCATTTAATTTATAGTACAGGTTATGACGTCGACATCTCAAATGATCGGTATGCACTAAGACCTTTTCTGTTGAAGTGCCGGATATATTTCAGACGGTTGAGCACGCTTATGACACCACACTTTGCAACATTGCGATCGAGAACTGTTTAGCACCTAATTCCCAATGTACTAATTTTAGTATATCCAAATTTGGACGCAGAGGTTGCTACTCTTGAATAATTCGGATACATCCAGTTCTTCGTTAATTGGATGAACTCTAATGCCGAGGCCCTCGGTGGTCGAGTGATTGCAGGCGGTTCACTGGTGACCGCTAGCCCCACATTTCTGAACCGGCAAGGGTTTGAGCCCCACTGGTGCATGTGTGACAGTTTGCCAGTTGTTTGCCGAGGTGCGGGTGATGGTTCTCTCCGGGTACTCCGGCTTTCTCCGCAAACCAAACTGGCTGTCACCATATGAGTGAAATAACCTTGGGTGTGACATTGAACCCAATTCTGCCGCCACCCCCGAGAGACCCCAACATTCTAGAAGTGAAAGCAGACCTCCAGAGTAAATTCTTTATAGTACCAACAGAGAAATTCCCAGAGATTGTATCATTAATTTCTAAAAGTTACTCGTACTGTGCCCGTTGAGGAATTCATCATCATATTCGAATGAGTCTATTCACTCCTCTACGATATTTTACTCTTGAAAGTGTCTTCAACAAAAACAAAGAGTTTCTCAATGAGATTTTTCTCTTCCGGCCATTCACACCAATATATCAAACCTTCCCTGGACACCCCAAATCTATAAAACACCGTACAAAATTGGATTCATAGCTGTTCAAGAAGTTGTACGACCATATTTCTGTCCATCTGTGCAACTAACGTTTGAGAAAATACTGGGCTGCTTATTAAATAAAAAACATTGCCGAAGAAAAGATGACAAAGGATTCATGCCGCAGCGACACGTGACCACCGGGGATTTCTCTACTCGTAGGCGGTCTTATTTCATTGGTAATCTCGTAATGTTAAAGAAAATATCTTTCTAAGCTTTCTTCAGTTCATTTATTCATGAGATGTTTCTTTGTTAAAGAAGTTTCTCGATTCATATTACTAATCAATATATTAGAATACAATTCAGAGGGCAAACTGCACTGACGTCATCGGTCATCGGTACATCGTCCTAGGTTGTCTCATCTTCACATTTTTCAAGTTAAATACCACACTGACGTTCCGTCATTTACCTTGACTTACTGAATAGAGTAAACGGTTCAAACCGGGAAACGCACGTGATGTCATATAGCCAATCAAGATAGGAGCTTGCCAACACTGTGCAGCTAGGATTTTCTTTGATGTCTGCCCGTTGATCTCCAAATATGGCAAGTAGTGGGCGTATTGATGTTAATTCTCTTGGAATAGCCAATCAAATTTGAATTTTAAAGAGGTCATACATTGCACTTCCCCTAATATGGACCACGGAATATATTCATAGCGCTATGACATCACCAGACCTGTATTCTGATCAGATAATGTGTTACGTTCAGCCAAGGCAACACGTGTAGTGTTAGACTTGGATAAGCGAAGATGAGGTTGTCTGAGCTTCCTCTAGCCTTTCAGCCACAGGACAGATTTTCAGAAATTATCTGTCGTGTGGCTGAAGGGTTAGAGAAAGCTCGGGCTACGGAAGCGGACATCAACTTGCAAAACGCTGATGCCGGAAATAATGCGATGTCAACATATGTTTTCATTGATTCATGCACTGGCGACATTTCTATAGCCATGATTATATATACGTTTGTTCTCCCTGAGTTAACATCAGATGGATTTGTTGGAACACTGTTGCGAGTAATATCTCCCATAATTAAAATGAACGCAGACTCGCCATTGGCTCAAATTTCCCATTCTCCCATTGCCAGAGTTTGTAACCCACACTCTTCCTGGCCAGGGTGTATATACCTAAAACAGACTGCTATTGGGAGATCTAACCGGCGCACTGATTGGCTAAATTGGAATCATGGCGCGCCTTCATTAAAAACCTTCTGATTGGTTAATTTATTTTTTGAGCGAGGATAGCCCTGGGATATCATATTGCACAAATTGGGACTGTCGCAGTCAGGTGAGAGTGCGCACACACTTTGAGGAAGGGAAACGTCACGAGTTCTCGGTAAAGGCCTGCTCCTAGCCCTAGTAAGTGCCGAAAAACGCGGCGCGCATGTGCAGTCACTCTATATCGATTTTTGACCGACACAGGAAGAGTTTATCTGCGATGGAAAATGCATCCAGTATATCTTATACAAGATCGAACAAGTTATATGATCAAATATACTTGAAAATACCCACGTTACAAGACAACTTTGCTCCGCTTGATAAAGGACGATGTTGATTAGCCCGGCGAGAGCCATGCGCAAAAAAAGCTGCGCGTCGCGTGTTTTTAACCTCAATACAATCTGAGGTATATCAGACACTAGTAGGTATACAATGTGATGCCATGAGGATGAAATTTCCCAAAGAAGTCTATGTTCACATAAAACCAGCAAAAATTGTCAGCAAACAATTCAGTAAAGTGAAGCTTTTACCTTTTTCGACATACCAGGTCCTTAGTTTTTCATCTCCAATGTCAGGGGAATAGAATTTTATAGAAAAAAAACAAAGTGCATCACGAGATATTAACAGTGCATCACGGGATAACTTCCACTTTTGAAGCACTTGATTATTCAATTCAAACTTTCAAATAGAAATGCAGCATTTTCATTGGCTTGTGTAGAAGATTGGAACAAAATCCAGCCAATCACAGGGTTTCTCTAAAAGTCAATCACATGAATCATTTTCTAGCTTCTTCGGAATGGCCAACGCCAGCATAGTATATTTACTGTCTTTGGTGACACTTTTATACCAGACTGAGTCACAAATTCAGAACATTCGAAACGTTAACGTTGCCAGAAAGTCCATTAAATTCGTCTTCTGTATATCGAACCAGCTGTTGGAATAAAACAAAATGGGACAGTGATATATGATACGTTTCATCACTCAGGCATTATTTTCCCATATTATTCTATTGATAATTGACCTGTGTAGGTTCCCACTGTTTCAGAGCACGAGGCCTTACCCACATATATGCGTACACAATATTGTGTAGCACGCCATTGCCCTTACACTGTAGTCTCCAACAATTTCTAACAATGCCGTTTAGAATGGATGAATACTAGTATGGAATATTATATTTGGATATTCGGTTCAGTTATCACTACTGATCGAAGTGAACAAAACGTTTGATTTCTCAATAGGTATTACGCTCTCGTGAACCCCCACCTTGCTCTTTGATTAGAACTGGTCACTCAGAAACTTCTCCGCTACCTTAGAAAATATTGACGTTCCACTGACTAGACTCAGTGGCCTTAACACGCTATATTTACGCTTGATAAAGCTGGAAATCGCCACATATCCGTTATTACTCATGTTTAATATATGGCTGAATAATATTGACTTAACTGAACTTACAGGATGCGTCCCCGAAACAAATGTTACATTCGGTCAAGGAAAGTAGGTGTTGTATTCGACTTTGGTATGTGATGATGTGACAGTTACGTAAGATAAATAATGATTTCGTCCATTGTATATATCCTTCCTAGACCCAGAGTAACGACTTAATAAAAAAATAATAACAGCTAAATTAATGTCTTCTTTGAGATAAGATGTATGGGAGTTATGTATGAATAGACAATAATAAAAAAAACCTTTCATCCATTGATTGATGGAGTTCAGAAAAGTGCCTTAAGTTGCGATGAGGTATTTTTCCAAGATGGCTGCCGGCGGAAGGCTCAGATATACTAACGGTAACGGTAATTGTAGTCTCCATACTCCTCCCGTACATAGCACACATATTAATTCTTTGCTCCCCGTATTTATTTATTCTCGTGTCATTTTGATCTTAGGACTCGCATCATACTCAATACGGATGATACACATACATGTAGCTACCGCAGTTCAATCTGCCTACCTAGGTGAAGAAAACGTGCGTTAATTGGGACATCGAGGACGCGGAAATATTTACCAGTGTATATTTACCCTTCCCGGCAATCCAGTCATAGGATATTCTGTAGTATTTTGAATTTCGGTTGTTAGAAAAATCAATTCTCATTGGTCGTCAGAGTGGGTTGCGTGATATAAACAATCTCCCACGCAATACCGCGAAACGGTGCGTCAGAACACTCTTTGAAATAGATCTAACTCTGAATTGTTGTTGATGTATTTTTGTATTTTATAAACCCATCTCAGTCACCAAATGTCTCAAGTTCTGAGAAAACTGATAGATTTTTTATTTTGTAAACCCCACATTTGCACACAAATTCAAATATTGGACTGTAAATTAATGAATCCCCAAGGTTGAATGTTGAAATTCTATCTACTATCTTGACCAGTCAGTATTGTAATATCTCATATACATGTAGAATATTCGAATACAAATAGTTATCAATTTGTTAATGTTCAGCCATTCTCGGGACCCAGGTCTACCGTGCCTTATAGAATCTGGGTGACAAAGCGGGAAGTTCAAGTATTTGCTTTTCTCATAATTTCATTTTGAAGCGAAAACACCTCTTATTTATTTCCATAAACATATGAAGATAAACGATAACCAGAACCAGCTTGATACAGCATACTCGCATTTTCAAAAACGTTGTAGTAGACCAAATCTGGCTCTGGTTTGCCGTTTATCTTCATATGTTTACAGAGAACAATAGGAATTGTGTTCACATCAGAATCAACTATTTGCACAAATGCACCACTTTACGGCCCTGTTAATCGAGAATCATGAGACTCAGTGCTCTATGCCAATTGAGCAATTTCTTGTAGTGGGTCCATTTTCCCATCTAAAGATACAAGGTTCGTTGGAATCATTGTGTTCCAACATACATGTATAACAAACATATTGGAAAACCGAAAAACAGTTCCAAATTCTCTACTTTTCAACCAATCAACTTGAAATTTGGAATATGATCCCTAAATCGCATCTATGCTTATTCAACAATGAAGTTTGGACAGTAAAACAATGCCTGGGGAATGAATGTTGAAAATCTATGTCAGTGCCAACATTGTGTTGAGCCAGATACATGTAAAATATTGGAACACATGCAAGCTGTGTTAAATGCTATAATTTCAATCTAGTCAACTTCAAATTTACAAACTAGTCCAGAATTTGATCCATTTTTATGAAATAATTAAACCTGGACCGTAAAACAATACTTTCCTGGAATGAATGTGGAAGTTTTAACATGCAATATTGAGTTTTCCAATATACAGATATTAGGAGAAAAACAGTCTCTAAAACCAATTTAACCAAACAAATTGAGATTTAGAAGTTGAACTGATGTGAAATTTTATCTATGTTTATGAAATAATTCAGTTGGAAAGTCAAACAATGCTTTCCTGGAATGAGCGTCAAAGTTTTATCTCTTGTAGCCAATATTGTACTTTCTCATCTGCATGTAGCCCATTGAATAAAAAGTTATATATATTCAAAATTTAAACGAAGATTTCCAAAAAATGGACGCTCGTGTTCAAATCTGAACACTTCTGTAAAGTGTGAAAATGACCCCCCCCAATTATTTTTCTTACCCCTTGAGCTAGGGGGCTGAAACTTACCACACTATACCCTTGAGTCAAGGTCTACCAGAAAATGTAAAAAAAATTTCCAAGATAGCCGCTTTAATGACGTCACAGTGACGTCATTTTCAAAAAAGGATTTTTTTGGTAGATTTTTCGGTTGAATTTCCCGAATTTTTTATTGATGCAATTTCTCCGCAAAAACTGCATGATAAATTAGTAAATATTAATGTAATATGAAATAAAATAGTTTTTGCCCACTTTTCTTCGCGGAAAAGCAGAAATTTTGAAGAAATATGACAAAAACATCACATTCCTGGTATCCCACGTGGCCGCCATCTTGAATTTACCCATGATCCTCTGCTCGGGGGGTTATGCTAATAGGCTCAAAATAACTCCGATATGACTAACTATAAAGTCAAGGAGTTTCAGCTCTCCATTTTTTGTCGTTCCGGAGATAGTGCGAAACCACCTCATATTTCTTTCTATAAACATATGGAGATAAACGATAACCAGAACCAGCTTGAAACAGCATACTCGCTGTTCCAATACGTTGTCGTAGACCAAATCTGGTTCTGGTTATCGTTTATCTTCATATGTTTACAGAAAACAATAATTAAGAAATAATGTTTTCATTTGCGTGCTCAATGGTTATTTTACGCACAGTTAGTTTATATTTTAGGGCAAGGGCGACGCCCGATCCCTAGAATTTATAAAATTTCCCAAACTAACTGTGCGTAAAATAACCATGGAGCGCGCCTATGAAAACATTATTTCTATTCTATTGCGCTACTCAAATTGATTGTCAATAAAAATTATAATGAAAGGTTGAAATAATATAGTAAACTTTGACATCCTTTCTCTCCTTTGTGGAAAAATTCGTCCACTGATATTGGCACGATTCTCCCGTCTCGGTTGGCATCGTGCCAATGTCAGTGGACGAGTTGATGTGGTCTCTCAAATGGGAAATGATACCGTCAGCTGCGTGAAAATTACGTAGATATATGTCTATTTGTGTGACTTTGTTAATCAATTTGACGATGGAAACAACAGTTAAACTTGAGAAAGAAATTTCATCTCGTAATTTATTTGTTTGCTTTATTCGATTGTTACTTGTATGAAAGCAGACGCCCCTTTCCTCATCCAACTTGTGAAGTGGAATCTCCCAATAAACACCTGCACTTGACGCGTGTTGATTTTACATAACCGTGCGTAGCACGAACACAACTGGGCTGGGTGGTGCTTAGTTGGTTCGTCGTGATATAGCTGAAATATTGTTGAAAGCGACGTTAAATTCTATTCACTCACTCGCATAACCGTGCTAAAACGTGTAATAAATGCACGGTTAGTTCGATGTTATTGACACAAGTGTTATAGAATAATTGTTTCACCTCAGAATCAACTACTTTACACGAATGCACTACTTCACGGCCCTATTACTCGAAAATCATACAATTATACAATATAATATTGTACTTCATTCCGATTGGACAATTTCTTGTAGTGGAAATATTTTATTTTGATACTTCTGTATTGCACCTGACCTGGGGCCATTTACCCATCTAAAGATACACGGTCCTTTTCACGGACAAACGGTTAACGAGACCGCAAGATCCCCCAATTACGCTGGGCTGAAACTGAGGTTTTATGGAGTGGCGGAAAAATAAAACGCTCATTTCCAATAAAACAGGATTTAATACAACATTGATGATAGGGTTTAGGTTATTCCCAGTTGTATCATGACGGTTATCATTCCTCAGAGACACGCTTGAAAGTAACTGCGAAAGGAAATAAATGTAATCGTCCAAGAGTGCGTTCCCATCGGTTTTCTCTGATATTTGAGATTCCAAATAAAACGTCGAATGTGTAAATTGTATTGCATGTATGCACGAGTTCATGATATCGTGCATTGCTATGGCTTTGAATGAGTTCTGCAAAAACCAACTGTGCTTGTGTATGTCCACAGTTTAGTAGCGATTACCTGTTCAATATCCGACATCTAGATAAATCCCCTTGGAAGCAACCTAAGGGACCCGATTATATTCATGCCAAATGCTTCTCTCTTTTATTCTCGGCCTCCCCTCAAAGAGAGATACGTGCCCTAGCAACGGCGTCTTTGAAGTGATGCTAGTGGAATTTCTTTTATTGTCAATTTCCATTTATCGATTTCGGCAAAGTATTTAGATATCGTTGCAACTGTGGCGCAGCAAGCCAAATCTGCAACATGAGTACACAGTTACTTGGCCTGTGAGATATTGAATGGTAGATGCCTTCGTATATTTTCTATAACTTATGAAAAATTCAAATTGATTTTGTTTTTCTATTTTTCTTTCTCTAATAGTGTAGTTAACTTGGGGTTTCTGCAAGATAATGTACGTGTGAAATGTTGCATGAACTTCCTAGTTTGACTATCTTGGTCAAAAAAGGGATAGTTATATTTATATAGGAAATACTCCGTCTGTGATACCTGGTTTAGGGAGATTTGCATGGGATCAATAGGTCAAAGGTCAAGTGTACTGTGGCTCCAAACTCATCAATGAAAATCATCATCGTCATCAGTAGATGCAGGGGCAAATGATTGTTATGGTACACAAAAACGGCGACGGATATGCTAAGCGATACATTAATATCGCCAGCATGAATAACATGGAAGACTGAATGACTGAGCCCATAGTGCCAAATAGGCACTCTCCACGCACCAGAGTATCCTCTCCCAGGGTGCTTTGCGCTGCGCTCCATTTATCCCTGTAGGGGTCTCGCCATTTTTTGCAGGATTCTTGCCAACCACCTCGCTGGGGGTCTAATAACACCCCAGCCACCAGTCAGATTTTTGGACCGGATTCGGGGCCTTCGCGCACATCGCCGGAAGTGACACCATATATAGCAAAATAGATATTTACCGAACATTTCGATTACTTTTCAAGTCTGCATAATACCTCTGTTGACCTAGCGTTAAAAAGAATTATCTGGAGATAATTTTGCCTGCTTATCTGGACAGAGCATATGAAAAGTAGTTCGCTCATGTGCAACACTAAAAGAGTTGTTCGGCCGGATTCAAACTGAACCGTGATTTGGTTGGTTTCCCGTATACGTCATATCAACGTAGTAAAGGTCAACTTCCGCTATTGGTGGCAAGGATGATAATGGAGCCTGCGAAATGGAGCATGCGCTGTGAGGAGGTTGGATTCTTGCAGAAAGCAAGAACTGGTCTATCTAACTGTTTTACTGATCGCAAAATGTATATTTATCTTGACACACATGTACACTTAGCAGTTATCCAATGTACTTCAAAACGCCAGTGTTACACAGTTTGAAGGCAGCTTTTTGACAAATAACCCTGGAACTATATGTTGCGGAAATATATATCGGTGAATCGCGGCTGATATTAATTCGCCCAGTTAGACGGTCCTCATATTCGTTTACCATTCTCGTCTCGCGAGACTCCCTACTGCGAGAAAGAGTCTCACGAGTAAATGGTAGCCATCCCCCCAAAATTTGGGGGGTGAGTAGGCGGCGTATGATTTTTCGTCTGTATCCGGCTTGTCATTGACCTGCTGACTCCGCCGAGTTAGAAGCGAATTGCTAAACATAACGTGGGCTATATAATTGGGAAATGACTCTTTCCGTTTCGGAGCATATCAATCGCGAACAAATTATTGTCGGTATGTATACTTGGCCGTGAAAGCGAGTTATCTAATACAGGAAGTAGTTCGCGGGTAGACACGGCTCTCTTTCAGAATGAATAGTCCCGGTCGAGCGAGTGATGTCATGCTGCCTCGCTTTGAGATTGGAGATTCAAAATGTCACCAGTTTACATGAGAGTCGCTTTGGTCTCCCACGGGTAGACACGGCTCTCTTTGAGAATGATTCGTTTACTTTGGCAACAGATGACATTGGGTCAACTCCGGCACAGTCCGTGAGACCCTGACAGCGCTGAATGGAGAGAGGCGCGAAGCAGAACGTAATGAATGCCTGGTAGGGCTTGGCACCAGCGATGTCTCGGGCGCGTGGCGAGTGGCGAGTTTCACAGGTACTTCTATTTACCGTTCTGTAGTTCCACCCCCAACCCTAGTCTCTATCAAGGTGTAGCATCTTTTTTCGAGAAAATGGCGCCAAGTTCAACCGAAGGAAAAGAAGTCTTCGTCCAGTCCAAATAAACACGTATCTGTCTTACCTCGCTGTCGGCAGCGCTCTGGTATAATCCAAAATGCTTATCTACGGCGATAAAATTACATTCGCTTCACTTTTCACGGTAAAAACATTACTTTATCGACGACCGCACAAACCAATACAACCCGTATAGGCGGAAGTGCTATTCTGTTCAAGCGCAAACTCCGAACAGCGCATGTCAGCCAGACGACTGTCATTCAGCTGACATGCGCTGTTCGGAGTTTGCGCTTGAACAGAATAGCACTTCCGCCTATACGGGTTGTATTGGTTTGTGCGGTCGTCGATAAAGTAATGTTTTTACCGTGAAAAGTGAAGCGAATGTAATTTTATCGCCGTAGATAAGCATTTTGGATTATACCAGAGCGCTGCCGACAGCGAGGTAAGACAGATACGTGTTTATTTGGACTGGACGAAGACTTCTTTTCCTTCGGTTGAACTTGGCGCCATTTTCTCGAAAAAAGATGCTACACCTTGATAGAGACTAGGGTTGGGGGTGGAACTACAGAACGGTAAATAGAAGTACCTGTGGCGAGTTTCTAGAGGTTCTAGTTTTAACTTTTGTCCTTATTTAACATACAGCCTTGAGATAATTACGCCGGAAGGTTTAATGAGCCGCGGCTACTCTCGAATACCAGGCCAAACCCTTTAATTTTTTATAGATATAACTGCCGCCGGTGACTTACGCTCCAAGTTGGCTCGTCCACGATTGTTAACGGGGATTAGATTACCAACGTGCGCATGATGTTATCTGATAAATATCTTTCCTGTCCTCATATAAAGGGCGTCTCAGGGCAATCATGATAGACAGTCAATCTGGTGGCCAATGTTTTATACCAGGTTAATTTTCTTCACACGTAGTCCGGCACTTTGCTGAGTAATGAATCCGCTTGTATCGGATATTTTTCTCATCACTGGTTATTGCTGCCTACAGTCTTGTTCATCTATACTACTTTCTTCATATTAAAGTTTAATATCAGCTGCTATTGCCCGGAGAAAAGAAAGTCCTCAGTACATAGTGAAGAAAATCAATCAGTCTCAATGATACGTGTACAGCTGAAGCCAAGCTTTAACATGGCATCTCATACTATTACCCCTATCTGGACTGACAAATGAGAGGGAAGTATTTTATTTCACCTAATCATTTTATTACATATTGAGCACTTTTTTCTGCCAAAAAATTGGAAAAAGAATTTGGACATTTTTTCCTATCGATGTGACGTCACGGTGACCTCATCAGGGCGTCCATTTTTTTTTCATTTTTTTTTTATTTTTTTGTTAACCTTTTCTGGTAGAGCTTGATCCAAGGATATAGTGTGGTATAGCTCCCTAGCCTTAGTGATAACAAACATATTGGGGGCGGGGCAAATCGCCGTCAGATAGGGTTATCGCCATGGCGCCATATGCCTGCACACGTCGCAAACGGCTTTGTTCTCACCGGGCCTTGCCGCAACGTTCTAATGGAATAAACTTAGTCGCTAGTGTAAACTGCAGAATCATTTGTAAGTCTTTATCAAATCTCCAAGCGAGAAATCCATATTAACATCATTTAGATTTTGGTTATTGAGTACCGTACGAAATAGTCTCGAACCAAATGGATTGGGGCGGTTTCTTGTTTGAAGAGTCATGAGGGCGACGTGTTCTGATATATGGCCGATGCGTGGCATTGAGGACATGGGACGCCATGTAGAAACTTAGCTAGTACAGATTATGATGTCAAGAGCTAATATATAATAATAATATAATATCTGATGATCGAATTTATGTGAGATATCTCTACAGGACCCTCTTCCCAATCTTATGACGTACATATACAAATCCTTGACTTCCTTCTCAATAAGATTCCGACCAATGAGAGACGACTGCTAGGCAGCTATCGACATCTCCCTTAAGGACAGGAGACCCTCACTCAGTTTCCATTTCACTATAAGAACATATTACCGGCGTGATCTTTGGCTCTGTCCAACAAATCGTTCTAGCTCCGACTCGTCGACTTATCTCAATACACGATATTACTTTATGAAGCTTTTCATATAATCGATGTTCAGCAAGGCCATTACACGAGCCACTTCGGTGTAGGCCTCTGAAACATTGTGAACCCTAGACTCTCCTTGTTTTGGTGTTCAAACGCTGTCCGGTGTTATATCAATGGAGAATATTAGCGATTTTATCTACGGAAGATACGAATTTGTGCGGGTTCGTTCTGAGATAGCTGTACCATGCCTGGTTATCATAAGTATTGCATCTGTCATAGGAACGTTCGGTAATACACTTATTCTCGTAGCTTTGGTGGTTTACCGGAAGACGTGGATGTTAGAAGCTATATTCATCGCTAACCTCGCTATATCGGATATGTTCGTGACTATGGTGGCCGATCCCATGAGCATAGTTGGTAAGTGTCAGTATACATTTCTTATTCCCAGCGATGGTCGTCGTGTGATAAATTTCCGTAGAATGTTTCCTGTGTTTGTCGCTAATATTAGCTTGATACAAACCTTTATAGAATACCGGATTCTATTTGCTTTCAGAATGTATATTTAACAGTGTCATTCCAAGTTTGTTTCGCTTTCGCGCTAGATCGCCACGTAAGGTGCCTTTTTTAGAGTAAGAGCAAAGGCAATTCTCCTGTTTATTGGTATTGAGTGAAAATTTCACTCAAGTAAGTGGAAATTCATCCCACTCAAGTTGAGTGAAATTCTTCCAAGTGTTAGTGAAATTTCCTCAAGTTTGAGCCCATGCAGTTCTGCCGAATTCCGTTTGTTATTGATTTATTAATTAATCGTGTCATACTAATCTTACTTCAATTCTGTCAGTTCAAGCAGTTTTGCCAATTTTTGTTTGTTATTAATTAATTAATTATGTCATACTCATCCTGTTGTCTGGAAAGAGATTATTATTCCGGATTATTATCATACCGTATTTTATGTGACTCCGTACCTCCAGAACCAAGTTATAATTTTGCAGGATTTACTGATATAAATATGCATTAATTCATCAGGATGCCTGTTCACCAATCCATACCTGAATAAAGTATTGTTTAAACCATTAGGATGACTGAACAAGGTCAATACTGCTGTCCAGTAGCTGGAGTTTTTCTCTCTAGGGAGCGACTATCTCCTCTCTATTGTCCAGTAACTTACTAACGATAGTAAATTAAAACGTTCTCACAGCTCATAGGTGACATTCCGATCGCAGATAGCTAATTTAACCTGAAAAACCAACTTCATTATACGATTAATGTACGATTAATTTATTCCACAAACGCGCGACCAACAAATATCCTATTCTCTCGTGAATTTTTGGCCTCAGTCGACGTACACTTTTATGTACCGGTAAAGCTAGATTAACTATTCCGTCCGCTTTCAATGCAATCATCTCACATCAGGCATTGTTGTCAATCTGATATCGGATACAATAAACCGGATAATACTATATTCCAGGTTAATCACATGGAACAATGTCATATACTCTAAATACTAATCTTGAAAATAGTCAGCGAGAAATTAATTAAACTTGATCTGATTTTTACGAAAAATTATGTTACTCTACCTCCTGAACTTTCCACTTGATATTTCTGGACGTTAGTTTATCACATTGGAGTCATTTTGAACGTATTTGCATACCCCTTGAGCAGGGGGTCATAGATAAATTCAAGATGGCGACCATGTGGGGTACCAGAAAAGTGATTTTCTCGCCATTTTTCTTCAAAATCCCTACTTTTCTGCTAACTGGGTAAAAGTTACTTTATTTCACATCAGATTATTATTTACTAATTTATCATGCAATTTTTGGGAAGAAAACACATATAACAAATTCGAAAAATCGACCAAAAATGCCTTTTTGAAGTTGATGTCACTGTGACGTCTTCATGGCGGCCATCTTGGACTTTTTTTTTTACATTCTCTAGTACCCACGGATAAGTTTCAGCCCCCTAACTCTAGGGGTAAGAAAGATATTTAGCGGGGCCATAATGCTCCCCTCCCCCAGGCCTGGACAGGTCCCAAATCGACCAGGCCAGATAAGGTTAAAAGAGAGACAGTTATCAATGATGACAGGAAATTGTCATGATGTTCTATGAGTGAAATCCTTATCACTGATAATTTTATTTAATCAAAATGAATATCCAAGTCGTCTTCTGGAGTCGCGTTACGGCTCTTCCCAGTTGGATGGACAGTCGTTTGAGGGTACACCTGGAGGGACCAGTCGCAACCTATCTTTGTAGTCTGAATTTATGTGTCCAGTAAAAGTGTGGTATACCAATGTAAGCGGTCGAAACGAAGAGAAATACCACTCTCTCTCGAAAGAATCTGTTTATGTTTCTGAGATAAATATTGGACTTTCCAGACTTGGTGGGGTGGGGGCATTTCGCCTCCTTAATTATTTTCTTACTCTTTGGGCTAGGGGGCACAAATTTCGCACAATACATCTTGGGGTCGGATTCCACCAGAAATTGCGAACAATTCCAAGATGACCTCACCTGTGAAGCCGCGGTGTCGTCATATTCTATAAATGCGCTTGTTCGGTTCATTTATCGGTCAGATTTATCGATTTTTTATTTATTTATACAATTTTATCAGAAGAAACCGCACAATAAATAAGAAAATAGCTATTGTATGTGAAATAAAATAATTTTACTCACTTTTATGCAAATTTTTCTTTTTCTTCTTCTTTTTGAAAAATCGGTTTTTTCCCATGAATCGTACTTCAACGGATATGGAAGTAGGCTCAAAATGACACAATAAAGCTATAAATTCGGGGAGTGTCCGATGTCAAGGTTTTGTCGTTCCGGTTTTGAGGTGAAATGGACCTGGCGCGGTTTAATGAGATTTTGGCCCCCTCGAGGTGCGGTTTGGAGTGCCAAATGAAAAATCACGTACGAAAGAAAATTTTTTAGTTAGCGTAAAGTATCTTATCTTGTCTTATGCTCTGAGTAATTTGTAGGCCCTTGGTTTATGATTTTTTAATAGCAGCATCCTGAAGTTTTGGATTTGTACAAGATCATCTATTTTTGAGGTGAAAACAGCACACTTCTTTCTCCGTAAACACATGAAGCCTGCCGAGCGCCATGATAAACTTATTCCCGAAATATTAACCCTGTAAATAGTTTGTTGTTACCCAAACACGGTTTTGGCTTCATATGATCACGGAGAGAAAAGTGTGCTGTTTTTACCTCAAAACGGACGATTTTGCACAATTTCACTACTTCAAGACGGTATCAAAATACCATAAGACCCAGAGCCCATGGAAATACTCAGAGCATAAAGCAAGATAATATAATTTACGCTAACTGAAAAATTCCTTTCGTACGTGATATTTCATTCTTGCACTCCAAACCGCACCTCATGAGGGCCAAAATCTCATTAAACTGCGACAGGCCCTTCTGGTAGGGGCATACGATTTTTGTACAATTTCTTTGGAAAATTCAAAATGGCGACCATTCTTACCAAAAGTGATGTTATCGTATTTTTTTTTTTCTTAAAACTGTTTGCTTTTCTGCAGATAAAAGTGAACAATAATTAATTTGCTCCACATAAGATCATTATTTACTAATTTATCATGCAGTTCTTGCGAAGAAAATTGTATGATAAGAATATTTATAAAATCGGCCGAAAAATGCCTTGTGTGTATAATCCTTCTGTGTAATGACTTCTTTTTTTAGTGGCCAACTTGGATTTGTACATTTTCTGGTAGAGCTAGTCCCAAATATAATTTAGAAACCTTCAGCTGCCTAGTCTAAGGAAGATAGAAATATCCAAGTGGATGGCGCGGAAACACTCCAAAACGCCCAGGCCAGATAAAGATAAACCCGTATTGTGATATTCAGATCGTATCAAGCATTGACGTCTGACGTGAATAACCAATGTTGGATATACAATTCTTGACTAGTACATGGTATCAGTTCTCATCGGCGATTGTTATTCATAAAGTGTTCCTCGCGGTGGACGGGGGCACGTATATGTGAGTCAATCCCGCCAGCGCCAATCGCATTCCAGCAGCGTACGACTGACGCTTCTCTTTATGCGAAAATGACGTGACGAACCTGTGTTATGCGGGATCTTTGGAAAGGCATCCTGGTCGTTAATCAGTTTTGTAGGCTACCGGGGAATTTATTGACTATTTTGTGAGCGTTGTTATGGCATCATAACTATGCAGTGGACGTCAGTATTTACCAAAACAAATCAATTAAGAATCGATGATCAGTGTAGCTTCGATGGGACCTTCTTCTATACTACGTGGGAACAAGGCTCTGGCGCTAAACCACTCACCAGATGTAGTTTTTGGAAAAGTGGCGGACGGGCAATATTTGCCGAAGCCGTTGACCATAAACAATAAAATAATTCGTTTCTATGTCCACTTACCTTCCACCAAACACCTTGTTTATGAGTGACTGCCCATTTTTAGCTTTGCAAGAAGTCTAAACTCGGACGAGGGGGGTAAAACTGTCCACATCGCCGCTGTGCGTGTAGTGTTTGTCGCGCGGTGTTGTGGCGCGTAATCGGCGTTCAGTTTAGCTGTCTTACAAAGCTAAAAATGGACAGTCACTCTTAAACAAGGTGTTTTATGAAAGGTAAGTGGACATAGAATACAATTATTTTTTTGGTTATGGTCAACGGGTTCGGCAAATATTGCCCCTTCTGCACTTTTCCAACAACTACATCTGGTGAGTGGTTTGGCGCCGGAGCCTTGTTCTCACGTAGTGTAGAAGAAGGTCCCACCGGAGCTATTAAACGTGAAAGTCTTGATATATGAAAAGTACGATTTTCTGGAGAACCGTTCAGAATTGACCGTACCATGTTTGATCACACTCAGCATCGCTTCCATTGGTGGAACCATTGAGAAGTGTCTTATCTTGCCCGTACTACTGGTCTGCTGGAAAACGTGGGGCGTGGAGGTCTTTATATGCATTGTTAAAAATGAAACCGTAAATTCACAGTTACATTTACTGGCAGAAAAGGTGTCAGTACATTCAACTGTAAATTTACGTCGCAGCGTATTTTACAATTACCGCTTTTTAACATGCTTTAAACTGTAAAATGTTGCACCATATTTTGTAATTGCCGTTTGTTAACAGGCAGTCAACTGTACGTTTTGTTACGTTGCTCTGTAATTTACAGTTACCGTTTTTTAACATTACGTGGCACCGTTGTCTATAATTATCAGTTCCGTGGAAAAATAGGCCACTGGAAGGCCGAAACGGCCAGTGCTCGTTCGCGTGTTTGAGCTCTTCGTATCTACAAAACGTGAAAGTCAGCATAGGGTCTCCACAGGTTTCGCAAATAATCACGAAGAAATCTGTTAAATTATTACAGGAATATACGATTTATAAGTTGAGCACATGCAACTCCACGTCAGATAAAGATAAAACCAAACCGTAATTATAGGCCTAAAATTAAAGTCAGACGCCGGCTCCTTCCCAGTGCGTGTTCTGATAATGCTCCGAATGCTGTACAACGCAGGTGTCGGATGTTGTCTGCAACTGGACGTTTCGTGTGCAAAAATATCAACTTCTTTTCCGAACATGCAGGATTTTTTGTTATGTTTGTGCGCGGTTTACCCATTCCAGTTGAGGGTAATCTTGTAATTTCCGATATGTATGTGACCGTCGTAGCAAATCCCATGAGTGTTGTTGGTAAGTCCATTAATGAAAAGCAACATGTCTCAATTATTGATGTGTTAATGCTAGATTCTCTCAATAATATGTTCTTCACCATTCAGAACGGTCCTTGTGGTCTGCCTAACTCCGGTACCCCAGAATTTGCCAGAAAGATGTGTTCCCGTCTTTTTAGAAATCCACTCTGAAATGCGGTAGATAGCCAAACGCATCTTTTACAAACTACGTTATTTCGTGAAACATGAAATAATAGTAATTTCAGGTACCCACTGCATGCTACGTTAAATAAAAAACAAAATCATTCAAGGTGGCAGTGGCACCTTAAAATAAAATGTTTTTCATTTCTGTACCTTAAATGAAACAAAAAGGATGTACAGTGAGATAAACGATGGTGATGAAACGTATGGTAATATTTATTTATTCCTGATGTAATAACTGTACAAGTAAAGCTAAGAGCAGTAAAACGTTTGTAGCTGTATGAAGCTATTTTGTGTCCAGGGCTGTACGGCTCTATCCGACAACAATCCCTTCACACTTTCTGTCCCCTATTTTTATCGAGTTCAGCAAAACACTTTGGAGCTGTGAGGAGCTGATGGAACTGTAATCCGTCTTCAAACAGCAGCAAGTGTCGCGGAAGGTTTGTACCGTGCAGATCACGTGATCCGTACGCTTGGAAGAATCAATCACTTACCCATCGACATTAGCTCCTCATGGCTATCAAACTGTTTGCCGACTTCGATAAACATATTGGACAGAAAGTGGGAAGGGGTTGTTTAATTGCCGGATAGAGCCGTACGGTTCATGTAAATACATGTATTCCTGAACTGACATGGAGACTGAGTGTATATTGGACGCATGGCGTATAGAGATAGGAACGATCGAAAGCAGGATATCTTGGCGAGCCAATATTATTTCGAAAATGGAATTCATAATTCTAACACTCGGCCGTTCATTCCAAGTCCCCATAGGCCTTGATGATATTTAACTTGTTCACACGCATGTTTCCACCCTTGTGTTTCAAGTTAAGCTTTCAAAAATAAGATTTCATTTCATGACCTCATAGCCTCTTCGTCTGAGCAATACGAAGATCCGAATTACATGGTGTTCATACAAGCCTGCAGCTGGACCCCATCATCTTCAATTTGTCAAGCGAATTTCTACGTTCCCGCTTCGAACTTCCCTTGATTTATCGGGCCCCCTTCAATGTTCAAAGAACTATAAATAGACACGACACGACACTGACCTCGAAAACATTTGAAATCCGAAATGGGTCGCACAAGAGCGTTATTGATTGGCTGACCTATATAATGGGCTAATACAAGCACCATATTAGAAGGAAGGATGCCGCAAATAGAGGATGATGTCACTCTACTCACAATCGACGTGTACGTTCTGATTGGTTCGTCGAACGTTCGTAGGTGACATCAACACCTCGGATTTTGAACACTGACGGGGGTCAGATAAATCAAGGCAGGTTCGAAGTGGGAACGTAGGAATTGGCTGGATAAAATGAAGATGGGACCCCATCGGTCAGAATCAAAATATCCACTACATGTGCAATGTATGTGATTTCACGTCGTCCTATATACGAAGTAGCCCTGAGCGTTTGAGAAATCTGAGAACATTCCTTTTTGGTATAGTGACAGAAAGTTCGATGATATTTTGTATTGTTTTTCTCGTTGTGCTGGTTTCAACGATCAATCGTGGGAGGAATGAGCTCTGGTTTACCATATCATGACACGTAAAGCCCTCAGAAACACTAGCCTTGTAGTCGTAGCTTGAGGTGGCTCTCTAACGACTTCCGGTCATAGTATCTGGAACCCATTTAGTGCGTTATCCGACACGCTTTAAGTGGCCCTAACATTTTCTAAATGTTGCCCGAACACTAGATTACAATCACTGACCGGATAATCACCGACCATGATTGAAAGGTGAGAAAGCAAGACTATTTTAATATTATTGGAAAAGGGTCAATAACAGTTGGAGTAGACGTCGGATCGAACATTCAATATTCAGCCGTCAGTAGTATACAAAGGCTAAATTGGCGAAATAGCGCCTCACTGCGCATGCGCAGAACCTTGTGTGACGTCACAGCGACCTGTTTTTGGGGCGTATTGGGGCGTGTGCGCATGCGTGATGTGTGGGAGGTGGGTACAAGATGGCCGCGAGTGTGAGTGAGTGCAAGATGTGGGAAGTGGGTACAAGATGGCCGCCAGTGTCAGTGAGTGCAAGATGTGGGAGGTGGGTACAAGATGGCCGCGAGTGTCAGTGAGTGCAAGATGTGGGAGGTGGGTACAAGATGGCCGCGATCAATGAGTGCATAGAAAAAAAAAAGTTCCGGCAAAAAAAAAAAAAAAAATGTATTCATCCGCGGTGATGCGGTTTGGCCGTGGTTTTGGCGGTAATTCGGTCTCGGGAAAAAGCTTCCGCGGAGAAAAAGTAGTCCCTAGATAAAATGGTCCGATTGGGTCGAGTGAGGTATCAAAGTGAAGCTTAGGTGAAGGGGCATCTAATGGGCTAGGTGTGGGGTTGAAATATCGGCATTCTGCGCATGCGCGGTGACCGAAGGGTATGAAAATAGCCTTTTTGGAGCTAGGGGAGCCCCTAGTGTACCGATGGGGTCGAGTGAGGTATCAAAGTGAAGCTTAGGTGAGGGGGCATCTAATGGGCTGGGTGTGGGGTTGAAATATCGGCCTTCTGCGCATGCGCGGTGGCCCAAGGGTATGAAAATAGCCTTTTTGGAGCTAGGGGAGCCCCTAGTGGACCGATGGGGTCGAGTGAGGTATCAAGTGAAGCTTAGGTGAAGGGGCATCTAATGGACTGGGTGTGGGGTTGAAATATCGGCATTCTGCGCATGCGCGGTGGCCGAAGGGTATGAAAATAGCCTTTTTGGAGCTAGGGGAGCCCCTAGTGGACCGATGGGGTCGAGTGAGGTATCAAAGTGAAGCATTCATGAAGGGGCATCTAATGGACTGGGTGTGGGGTTGAAATATCGGTCATTCTGCGCATGCGCGGTGGCCGAAGGGTATGAAAATAGCCTTTTTGGAGCTAGGGGAGCCCCTAGTGGACCGATGGGGTCGAGTGAGGTATCAAAGTGAAGCATCCATGAAGGGGCATCTAATGGACTGGGTGTGGGGTTGACATATCGGCCTTCTGCGCATGCGCGGTGGCCGAAGGGTATGAAAATAGCCTTTTTGGAGCTAGGGAGCCCCTAGTGGACCGATGGGGTCGAGTGAGGTATCAATGTGAAGCATTCATGAAGGGCATCTAATGGACTGGGTGTGGGGTTGAATTAGGGTCATTCTGCGCATGCGCGGTGGCCGAAGGGTATGAAAATAGACGTGTTGGAGCTAGGGGAGCCCCTAATGGACCAATGGGGTCGAGTAAGGTATCAAAGTGAAGCTTATGTGAAGGGGCATCTGATGGACTGGGTGTGGGGTTGAAATATCGGCCTTCTGCGCATGCGCGGTGGCCGAAGGGTATGAAAATAGCCTTTTGGAACTAGGGGAGCCCCTAGTGGACCGATGGGGTCGAGTGAGGTATCAAAGTGAAGCATTCATGAAGGGGCATCTGATGGACTGGGTGTGGGGTTGAATTAGGGTCATTCTGCGCATGCGCAGTGGCCCAAGGGTATGAAAATAGACGTTTTGGCATCTAGGGGAGCCCCTAATGGTCGAATGGGGTCGAGTGAAGTATCAACGTGAAGCCTAGGTGAAGGGGTATTTGATGGCTGGGTGGGTGCATGTAAAATTTTTCCTGAAAAAAAAAACGGAACACGGACTTTATCGAAAAACCTGGGGAAATGCCTATATGGGGTATGAGGGGTATATAGGTCGCCGGGCTTAACGGGGCTTGTCTATCAATAGAGTTATCTCCCCCTAGTTCCAGGGTGGGTGTATGTAAAATTTTCCTGAAAAATACGGAATACGGACTTTATTCTAAATTACGGGAAAATGCCTATATGGGGTATGGCAGGTATAGGACCATCTGGGAAACCTACTTCTCCACATTTGCGGTATAGGTTGTGGGGTCTCGTTTTACTCGTCTCGTCATTTAGAACATGATAGGAAGTGTCCCCGTGCGAATCGGTGAAATTTTTGAAAAAAGTCACCGAACCCCATATAGTCCCATACTGAGGGTATAGGATCAATGTTTGTCCCCCTGGGAAACGTACTTCTATACATTTGCGGTAGGGTTGTGGGGTCTCGTTTTACTCGTCTCGTCATTTAGAACATGATAGGAAGTGTCCCCGTGCGAATCGGTGAAATTTTTGAAAAAGTCACCGAGCCCCATATAGACCCATACTGGGGTATAGGTTCAATGTTTATCCTACTGGGAAACCCACTTCTATACATTTGCGGTAGGGTTGTGGGGTCTCGTTTTACTCGTCTCGTCATTTAGAACACGATAGGAAGTGTTGCGGAGCGAATCGGTGAAATTTTTGAAAAAAGTCACCGAGGCCTGGGTAGGCCCATAGGCCTATACTGCATGGCTATGGGTGTATAGGCCCATACGGGGTGGACATGTTGGAGTCTAGGTGGGCCACTCATGGTCCAATGGGGTCGAGTGAGGTCTTATTTTGAAGCTCTCGTGGAGGAGCACTTGACTACACTAATGGTTCGTCCGTGTTCAATAGTCTGCGCATGCGCAGTCTGGCCGTAGTATAGAAAACAGGCATTTGGGTGCTATGTAGGGGTGGGTTTGGGTTAGAGATGAGCTAATCACGGTTCGAATGGGTCGTGTGAGGTGTCAAAGTGAAGCTTGTGTGGGGTAGAGTCAGAATGGTGTGTTTTTGAATGCATGTCGCGTTAATCTGCGCATGCGCAGTTGGTTGTAGTAAATAAAGTGGCCATTTTCGGGCAGTGAAGGAAGTTATTTGGGGTCGAGATGGGCTAATCACGGTTCGAATGCGTCCTGAAAGGTGTCATCTTGTAGTTCTCGGGGTGTACACTCCGATTTGAGGGATGTTCGCGTCATCTGTGACGTCATCGGTGACGTAGTAGCGAAAGTGGCCATTTTCGGGCAGTACATGAAGGTATTTGGGTCGAGATGGGCTATTCACGGTTCGAATGCGTCCTGGAAGGTGTCATCTTGCAGTTCTCGGGGTGTACATTCCGATTTGAGGGATGTCCGCGTCATCTGTGACGTCATCGGT
>JAVTVY010055023.1:0-31735 GCA_036873755.1 Hanleya hanleyi | reverse complement strand
AATTAGTTCAGGGTAGCAATTCAGGAATTTAAACATTATCAGTGATATATCACTGTATATATTTCTGATATTTCTTGTACTATGTGTCTATCATTCGCCAAGGAGTCTGTTATGATTAACTTATCATGCACTTTATTCATTCAATCTGCTTTCAACTAAATCTGTAAAGTCAAAATTGCTGCATATTTAAAGAGAAGCATTAATGGCCATGTCGTATACACGTGGTAACTCGGGTATTTTACAAAGCACATGTACCATACCCTCTGCTTTATTTTGAAAAACAAATTACAGTTTGGAGTGCACATTTTCTTTATAAATTTCTTTTAAATACCGCAGATGATTCAATTTACCAGTATTACCATCAAATTGTGATGGTATTAAGTTCTTAGTACATCAGCTTCGCAATGGGTTAAATAAAGGTCTGACATTTTATTGACCATTTCAGGAAGTCTCCCCAATTAAAAATGTTTATGTGGACCTGCAAGTCTGATGTTTGCCAGAGCGATGCTGGCAGCCATAGATATAGAAAATACAGTACTTTCTTTTGTGAAATTAAACTTGAGACCTACACAGCTTCAAAAAATATATTGTTTGCAAATTCATTTAGATTTAAATATTGGCAAATGATTTGGGGCAAGAACGTTTAAAAATGATCTATCGTATATAAATGATTTATAAATGATGCCAAGAATACCATATGATTTATCTGCTACAACTCATTTTAAACGCTATTCCATTTGCCGTCTAATACCCCACATCATTTGCCAATACAAGCTAAATTATTAATTGCAAACGTTTGAGTTGCGCAGCTTAGTAGTAAGTCGCCTTATCACAATGACTGCTATTTAAAAAAAACAAACACACGTATCACTCAAAATCAGATCTTCATCGTATATCGAGTTGCCTCCCTTGTGCTATTTAAAGCACCATGTGTTCGAGTATCCCGGATGTAAGCCCCCAGAGCGACCTGCCGAGCAGACGACATCATGGGTTCTTCACAAGATGCAAAACTATATCCAAAATCTGTCGTCTATCGCAATCTGTCATTTCTGTCTAATTTGTTGTGACTTGCACTTTTTATCGCGCTCGTAAATTAGTGCAAACTTATAATTGAAAATCGTCTGATGACACTTATGCTGTAAGTATAACGTTGTGTTGTTGTTGTAAACGAAGATTTTGTGAGTTGTCGAGTGATTGACGGTGCGGACAAGTGAATGAAAGTTACGTTTTTGGACAAATTCTAATTGTATCATCAAATGTTACAAACCACGGAGTCTCAGATCAATTGAACCCCGAAGCTGAAATATGCTTGACAGAGCAACATTTTTTATCCCGCCCGATTGAAGCACGTGGAAATCGCCATTGAGGCTGACTGGATAGCTGTATGTCGGGAACCCTCAGAAGCTTGATTATGCATGCTACTGTGGTAGCGACGACAGGATTCCGAATGAGTTGGGGCCACAGGTCATCTCGCGTGTAGATGATGAACATTATGTTGTCATTGATTACAAAGTTATGTGAATGGCCACCGGAAATATAATTTACGAAACTAATAATGGAAGATAATTATATATTTATCTAGCTATTGAATGACTTACTTAATTGACAGTTTTACTGAAAAACAAAATGTTTCTTTTCAATGTGAATAAATCATTTGAATTTCTTACTACGATGTGTCTAGTTCAGCTTTTCCTGAGTCCTACAAGAGTGATTTTTAGCTTACATCGCAGCTGTCTTCGCTAAAGTTACGTGAGCTATTTTTTTATTATGCCGTCAGGGAGTGCCTCGTCTCGCCGGAAAGTGAGAATGACATGATGAAATTGCAATGTCTCCGATCAGGACTGGTGCGGATAGTTTATACTTATAAGGGAAATTATTCTTGCAGAACAGAGGCACAAATCAAAAAAATATTCAGGCCGAATTATTATGGATGATTGATCGGGTTTTGTCGGCACAGTATCTCGCCTCTCATGAATTTCAATCAAGTAAATATTAAATTTGCTGCTGTCGCATTCTCGTTTTCGTTGGTCTGACAGTTGAGACGATTACCAGCACTGGCTACTGCAGCTTATTTCAGCTTTTGTTGCACAAAGACTAGTTTTGCACATGTAGCTAGAAGGAGCTACTTCAATTGAAAACTGAAAACTATCATAAATTATGTTGAAACAAGCATAATAAAATAAATCATCATGTTCTCATGATGTTTTATCTACCAATAAATGCAACTTTTAATTTTAGAAAAAACCTGGCTTGTTTAGACACTCTCTATGTTATAGCATTACAATTGTATAGGCTGTTCCAATATAAAATAGAACTGTAAAAGAGACAAACTCCTGTACATTATACTGGGATTTATGACATTTATGCAAGTGGGAAATTCGTCCGAGTCTTCTCTGACGTTATGACAACTTCATTCGATATTGTGATATTGTTTGGCTGAATAACAGCAGAGCCAATTCTCATAGTAAAGAGCAAAATGAGTGGCTGATAGCGGAGCCACCTGTCCTCTGTCTGTCAACATTATATATCAAACTTCACATCAATGGATTTCGGGATAATTTCCCATCACACTCGGTATAAATCTAGTAAATACCAGAGGCAAACAAGATTTCTAAAATAGAGCATTTCCATCGCGCATTACAAAAATAATTTCAAGCGACTGGAAACAGATCAAATATGGCATGAAATTTGTTAAATTTATGCTGAGTGTGAAAGAAAATTATCCATGAATCTATTGATGTGAACTTTGATATTTTAGAAGGTGTACATTTTTTGTATGGCCGATAGACAGAGGGCAGGTGGCTGTGATATAATGCAGGCTGCACTGAAAACCTAAACGTACTGTTAAAAGGGAACATTTCCGATTATATCCGTGAAATGTCATAAGAACAAATTTCTAGTTTTCTTGCCTGAAAAAAAAATATTCTTGCAAAAAGTAAGAATTAATTTCTTGCTGAAGAAAATAATTTTTGGGACAAATCTTGAGTGAGAAAAATGATCTTGTCAGACCCCCAAGAAAATTTGAGAAAAAAATAAGAAATACTGAGTTTTCTTTTCTGGTTATAAGGTAAAGTTTGAGTAAGAAAAATTTCTTGCCAGACTTCTAAGAAAAAGTAGGAAAAATTGAGAAATAATTCCTTGCTCGAGAAATAATTTCTTATGGCATTAATCTTAGATGAGAAAAATTTTCTTGTCAGACTCCCAAGAAAATTTTAGAAAAAATAAGAAATATTTAGTTTTCTTTTCTCGTTCCAGAAAAATCTTAAATAAGAAATAATTTCTTGCTAGACTCCCAAGAAAAAGTAAGAAAAACTGAGAAATAATTTCTTGTTTGAGAAATAATTCTTATGGCATTAATCTTACGTAAGAAAATTTTTCTTGTCAGACTCCCAAGAAAATTTGAGAAAAATTAAGAAATATTAAGTTTTCTTTTTTCATTCTAGAAAATAATTCTTAAAAGTAAATCTTAAATAAGAAATAATTTCTTGCCAGACTCCCAAGAAAAATTGAGAAATAATTTCTTGATTGAGAAATAATTTCTTATGGCATTAATCTTGGGTAAGAAAAATTATCTTGTCAGACTCCCAAGAAAAATTGAGAAAAAGCAAGAAATATTAAGTTTTCTTTTCTCATTCTAGAAAATAATTCTTAAAAGTAAATCTTAAATAAGAAATAATTTCTTGCCAGACTCCCAAGAAAAAGTAAGAAAAATTGAGAAATAATTCTTGCTTGAGAAATAATTTCTTATGGCATTAATCTTAGATAAGAAAAATTATCTTGTCAGGCTCCCAAGAAAAATTGAGAAAAAGCAAGAAATATTAAGTTTTCTTTTCTCATTCTAGAAAATAATTCTTAAAAGTAAATCTTAAATAAGAAATAATTTCTTGCCAGACTCCCAAGAAAAAGTAAGAAAAATTGAGAAATAATTCTTGCTTGAGAAATAATTTCTTATGGCATTAATCTTAGATAAGAAAAATTATCTTGTCAGACTCCCAAGAAAAATTGAGAAAAATTAAGAAATATTAAGGGTTTTTTTCTTGTCCAAGTCCATATTTTTTAACTGTGTAAAACTGGGCCGTATCGGCTATATCTACTCATTGAAGATCTACAACAGACGGGAAGGATGTGAGAACGTTATGATTGATTCAGATGACCGAGTTACAATCCTCACTCTAACGAAGCTTACTCAAACTGCCGGATAACAAGGCAAACATATATAATTATTCGAACATTTTGAATGTCAAATAATTTCTTACAACGTTGAGATATACTAGCTGGAAAATTGGTCGTTTCGAATGAAACATATTGCGATATTACTCTCGTTTTATTCTGCTATCACATTCTTTTTACTGGCTGATTGCGTACATGTATGCGTATTTGAGCTCGTTTCGCCCACAAACGTTGTTCATATATTCAAAATACTCAGTGCGTCACTATAGTGTGGAGCCATATTACACCCCTGAATACCGAAAAAACACTGTTAAGGGTTCCATCCGCGGTTGTTATTCAGAATGGTGCCATAAGGTTACCATATTAGATCCCACTTCTATGCCATGTACGGACCATTCCAAGAAGTCCACCATGATACAATTGAATTAGCATGCATACTAGACAGGTATAATACTCACAATTCGAAAAAAAACCTGTTGATCCCGCTAATATGCACATATTCATTCACGTTCGTTCAATTTACTCCAGCTTCCTAGTTAAATTATCTCTGGAGCTCTGGAATTCGAAGAATTCTCAACTTCAGCAAGCGATATACGTGAGCTACTACTCTAAACATTAACACGAATACTTGTGTGCAGGAATCCTTGTCTGATATTGACGGGACATAACTCGTGTGAGAAAACTTTAACTCGTAATCGTGTGTTTCGCGTTCTTATTTAACTCGACCACTTTAATAATAAGAACGGTGAAAAAGACGACAAACGAGGAAAAAATCCATGACGGGAGGATCTATTAAACTTTGTAATATAACTTTCGTTTATTTGTTTCCAGATGAAGACAGAATACAAGGATTCCGGATAGACGTCAGTAACGTGTCATCCTTTGGTGGTTTTGAGACATGTTACCGAGACACGTCAACAGGCGAGAGTCCGATCTTCGATATCAACTGTACTCGGTCACTGATGGGTCAATATGTTCGAATCATTATTCCCAAAGAACCCGCAACCTTGAATATTCGAGAATTCCTAGTATATGGTAAGATAACTCACAATGATAACGATTGTTTAAATGCCTGGCTGTTTCTGTTCGATTTATGGTTGACTTAGTAGATATTCTGACTTGTACTTGTCATTCTTATTTACATATTACGTAGTCTGGGATAATGTCACTGCCCCTGAGTAATCCAGTTCGCATAATGCATCTCGATCGCGAATTTTTGGAAAAGAAGCAAATATTTAACTGATTGTGTGACCACTTAAGTTTTTATGTTACTCGTGACGTGGCAGATTGTGAACATCTGCGATATGAATGATATGGAAGAGTCGGTGGGCGGAAATATCCGCGATAGGAGGAAGTGAAGTTCTCATTTATAGTCCATCTACAATAACGATACTTACAAAGATATCTTCTAGTACAAGAGATACCACATATACAGTTTAGTTATTGACCACATTTTGCACCTGAATCATCACTTGTACACCGCACAATGTGAAGAATAAACCGGAATGAAGGAAAAACAGAGCAACATAATAAGGGTGATGGGAAAAGATGCCGGAGTACTGACAAGAAGTCATATGACCCCACAGGCAATTTCCCTTCGTATGTCCCTTCGGCTCTTCGTGACGACCTAGATCTCGAAATGAGATTTACTGCCACTCAGACAAAAAAATCTCCGACCTGAGAGAGTATGACAGTCTTTTCGGACAAGACACATCTATGCTATATCAGGATCATTTCCATGTTCTGGTATGCTTCGCCACAGGTTCGTGGCAGACAAATAATCGTCCATGGATGATACGGTTAAACTAATGAAAACGATATTTTACTTCGCTTCTAGAGAATATGCGTATGAGAATATGCGCGTGCGTATTGTCACTCTAAGGCAAGATAATTAACGAACTTCGAAATAGCTGCTCTGAATTTTGTCGTTCAACTATTTGAGATCGTTGCAGAAACATACTGAAAAATGCTAAAGCAGAATTATATTGAACAGAATGTGGGGACTACTGGTTCGGAAACGAATGTGCCCGATCATGTAACTGCCGGACTACGAGTGAAGTTTGTAACAAGATCAGTGGTGCCTGTAGCAGCAGTGGATGTCCCGCTGGATACATGGGAACTGATTGTTATCAAGGTAAGAATAGAAGATCGTTAGTCCATTTCAACCGATTGTAAATTCCTTAAGCACACTCGCTTGCAATTTATTCTTTCGCAAAATTGAAAGGATAAAAATATTTACACGATATGAGTATTGACTTCAAGACAATTGGATAGTTAATAATACAATCGTCTGGTCCACCATTCAATATTCGGACTTTGCCCATCAGAGACACATCTATTTCAGACACAGTAACTTTGATTGATTAGATACCTGGGCCCCCGTTCTTCATACGTAGGACTATGGGAAACATAGGATGATTTTAGAGATATTAAAATGACTGAAGATCATCTCTGAGAAATTCTTAGGACCGTTGAACAAAGTAAACTGATATCTAACCTGACGTTGTTCTCGACGCTTCACCGTTAGGATGATATTAACCCTACCTGGCCTGGGATTGGGGGGGGGGGGGCGAAAAGTGCCCCCTAGTGAACTTTTCGCTGCTGCTTCGAAACGACAAAACCGAAGAGGCTGAAACTTGGTGACTTTAAAGCCTGTCTTATTGGCGTCATTTTGAGCCTAATTTCCTATACTCCCGGGCAGGGGATCATGGGTATATTCAAAATGGCGGCCATGTGTTATCCGCGAAAATCGTGTTTTTCAATCTTTTCGCTCCATTTCTTCACATTTTCCTTGCCTAAAAGGCCTTGACAGTATTTTATTTATTCAAAACTAATTATTCTGTATTTTATTTGATCTTTTTTTCGTGAGAAAAATCGGAAAAATGAAAATTTCGAAAAATCGACCCCAAAAAGGCCGAAAAATGCCTTCCGAGAAGATGACGTCACTGTGACGTCATCATGGCGGCCATCTGGGATTTTTTTACATTTCCCGGTAGAGCTTGAACCCAAGATACTGTGTGGAAAGTTTCAGTGCTCTAGCCTTAGTGGTAGAGAAAATATATAGTGGGGGGGGGGGGGCACTTTCCGCCCCCCCAGGCTGCGATACACCCCAAATCGCCCAGGCCAGATACGGTTAAACACCTTCATGGCTCTTTCGACTCTGGAGGAAGGAAATATTACTTTGTATGAGATTCCTTGTGAGGAGTTTGTCGGAGACCAAAAATAACGCAGCTAAAATTCGGGATTGGATTATGTGTTCATTACATAGGATAAATAATAAGTCTCCAGAGATTTTCCAGAATCCATTGCAAAGTAATAAGAACGAGATATTTCTTTCTAAAGGTGACAGGATATAACAATCAGGTAATAATTCTGCTCTAGTGGATCAGGAAGAGCCTCATATACATGGACAATTTTATGAGCAAATATTTAAGCAAATGTTCATATGTACATTTAGGCCGCTGAAAAGACATTTGCTCAGAGATACATCAACCGAACAAAACAAAAAGGAGAGGGTATGGGATTTGTGTGATGCAACATCATAACGCATATAGAAATAGGAGACGATTATGGAATCAGTCATCATATAACATAACAAAACACCCCAGTCTGAATTAGATATGATAAAAAAATGTAATCATTTTATCGAAACAGAGCCGGATACTATTAGATGGTTTGAACAGGCATATTGACCTAAAGTTTATACGCATATTTGCCCACGAACAGATTACAGATTTACCGTTTGTGGCTGATGTGATGTTTACAAACACGCCATGTTGCTCTGGCAAGTGAGTAGCTGAACAGTTTTATTACGTCTGAAGTTACAAACTCACAAGTTAATTTCGACTGATATGCTGATCTCTGATTGAGGGAGGGGTTTTCAAACAGCCACTAATGATGCCATCTTAGTGAGAGCTCGGGGCTGTCCGATGTTGTCATAGCGTCTTTTGTGACAACACATTGTTATGTAGATCACTTAGCATATATTTCGTAGCATTCTGCGCTGTAATCCATTATTTGAACATCTGACCATTTGGTCTGTGACGATCATATTTAATTTCCCAGCTACAAACTCTATAGATTAAATAAAGACCCTGGCAAATAGATTATGTATGGCAAGTTTCGAATCGATCGGTTCTGGTGTTCCAGAGGAGAAGATCTTTGACGGTTTTGCGTTAAATCCATGGTGGCTGCTAAACCGTTCAATCAGTCACCGATATTTGTCTTCAGTGCAACAGACAATGGCCTTCCCCATATATCGCAGTAGACTAGAAAACTCTTGCCAAATTTTTATTTTTTTAACAAAATTCAAGATGGCGGCTATTCCACGTTACCTAAGGGCAAACTATTTGCATATTCGTGATCGTCATATCATATCTCATATATTTATTCACTTTCCCCGTCCAAATCCTGTACTTGATAATCCGATCATTTCCATTGGTCGATGGCGGCCATCTTGTTTGAAGAAGCAACAAGCCCTCAGAAAATTTGAAGATCCTGATCTATAGATTACGTACGCCAAGGTTCGAATCGATCGGTTCGGCTGTTTCAGAAGAGAAGATCTTAGATTGTTTTGCGTTAAATCCAAGAAGGCCCCTGAACCGTTCAGCCAATGACCGATAGTTGCTTTCAGTGCAACAGGCAATTAGAGATCGGTACCTATCCGGGATCAAGATGAGCCCTTGCAAACTTTGTGAAGTTTTTTTAAATTCAAGATGGCGGCCAATCCACGTTACCTAAGATCATAATTTGTGCATATTCGTGATCGCCATATCACACTGCATATATTTAATCCCTTTCCCCGTCCAAATCCGTTACTTAAAACGCAGACGGCGGTCATCTTTTTTTCAAGAAGAAACAAACCATGCAGAGGAATTGAAGACTCTAAGTTTCAAATCGATCGGCTGAGTGGTTCCTTTAGAGAAGAGCTTTAAATGGTTTGACTTTTTTCCGAGATGGCCGCCATACAATCTGATCAATCAGAGCCCACTTTAAAAATAAACTTCTCCAGTAGGTCTATTATCAACTGTCCCAGTTTCAAGTTTGTGCGACAAGTCGTTGTGAAGATATCGCGGACACAAACACCGGTGGATAAAAGAATAATAATAATAGTGAATCGGAACGATTTCAATAGGGGAACTCGGTCCTGGTCCCCTAATAAACAGTACATGGTACAATAAAAGGGCTTGGAGAAATCGAAGGCCCACCTTATCTGAAATAACACAGAATATGTCATCGGCAAATCCTAAACAGGTCAGCGGAACAGTCGTTCACCGGCACCATGTAACGTTAATGTCTCGAAGATTGAGCAAAAGGTGTAACGGACGGACACCATTGCTAGAAGAAGTTAAGAAAGAGTTCATTAGAAACTTAAGTTATATGCACATAAGCTGGCGTATGTGCAATTTCGGGGAAAAACCTACAATAAGCGTTCGATTGGATCTTCACTGAGTTGACGTGAGTCCCCTTAGCAATGGTCTCCCGTTGGGTGGAACATGTCGTGTTCCATATTTCATGGAGGTGTATTACCATACAATTATGTGAAATTAAACACAAGGTCAAAGACGGAAGTCTCATAGTCAGGTGAGAATTTACAAGCACTGTAAAACTGTGAAGAATGATTTCAATATTTCAGAGGCTCTCCTCTTATTGTGACAAATTTTATTATGCATTTGAACCCAGTAACCCGACATATCATATTATAGTTTAATACCTGTCTTATCAGAGTATCTGATACATGTCTAATCGGCGTACACTGTAAAAACGGCCAATTTCAGGGAGTAAATGTTCAACCTGTTATCAGTTCAACGTTGAACCAATTTTTAATGACAGTAAACGTTTACCCGGAATCTGGTTGAACGTTTTCAGTTCGAATTCAAGCATATATTGATACTTGCATGGAGGTAAACGTTGAACCTGTTATTGGTTCTTCTTTCAACCTATAACTGGTTCTACGTATAACCACATGATACTAGCTTGGGCGTAAACGTTGAACCTATTATTGGTTCTACGTTCAACCTATAACTCGTTATACGTTCAACCACATGAAACTCCGTGCATGGTAAAACGACACCAACATGACCGAAACAATGGGATATGAATGTCTGAGAACAGGGAGTAATTTTCTTATTAATATTAAGTTAAATTCTACAGACTTTTCCAAATAAACCATGTGGTTATGCTTAAAACTGAATGTCCAAGTGTTAATAACGCGTGTCGATTTGGAAAACTTCGCTGTTATACACTTATTTTGATGGCATATTACTATTTTCGCTCATAAAATAGCCTATCAACAGTCAGAAACAATCATAGAAGTTATCAAAAATGAAAGACGTAATACTGTTGTGTGGGTCAAAATTATTCCCGACCGAGTATACGTTCAACTGTTTTTCGGTTCAACGTATTTCCCGCCCTCGTTATTGTTTTTCCCGCGGTGGTCGTCAAAAGAACCACTTTTTGGGTCAACGTTCAACTGGACTATGGTTCAACTGGCCATCGGTTATCGTCCTTCGTTTTATGAAGCGCCACCTACTGGATTGCAGTGTGAGGAGGCGAACGTGTGGTGTTGTTGGCAGCTTAACAATGAACATTACTCGTCCCGTTACATCTGTTTTCTGGTAAGTAATATGGACAAACAATTGTTTGAACTGCGCTTCAACACTGGATACGTTACGCACAGAAATCTCGTCCCCGTTGCTTTAGCTTTATGTTTTGAAATCGAAGCTGTGTCGAAAACTGGGCTATGCTTCAGTGTTCATTCTCCGTTCATTTATTCATTGCGTGAAAGAATTTTGCTGTCTGTTGTCTGTTTTAATATGTCATTGATATAATTTACTGTTACCACTTGGCGGTATTTTGCAATTTCCAATCACTTATTACATTTAGCATGTCGTTTTTCCATACCAGTTGTGGATGAGTGCAATCTAAGGCCCTTACAGGTAATTTCCTATGTATTTCCAAAAAAAGAATTAATTAAACTGTCCCTATATCTGCATAGGTCAACAGCTATATACATATGGATACCAGTAATTATCAGCCGTGTTGTCCACAAAAATACTTGCAATACGCTTTGTGGATTGTTAAACTCTAAAATATATACTATTTTTATGTGGCAAGACCATGTGGGATTGATTTCATGAGATATTCCCGAGGCAGGGTGGTGGCATGAGAAATTGCCAGGGGTTGCGAGGGGCCGAGTGAGTGAGTGCTTGTCATGAAAATCGGATATTTTCCCCAACCTTGATGAATAAATTAGTTATATTAGATCTTACTCCATTTAATATTTTCTCCTACAGGAAGTGTAACAGGGAGAAGGTCAGAAAGAAGCCATTTGTTTGAGTCTGACTGTTGGAGGAAGATGAAGGAGGCAACAGTGTATATGGCTCCCACAGAGTGAACATCATCATCTTGTAATGGATTTTATCGCGATTGAAGATGTAAGGAATAATCTGTCATTTTCAATGCTAATAATCAGATATATGATGCTCATAGACCATACTAAAACCAGCAACAAGAATGAATAATTTTGCCACTCTGTTGGTGAGTGGGGGGGTCATCAAGGCTTCATCTGCAGATGGCTCAATGTACAGTTGATGAGTTCAGATTTGATAGAATGGTAGTTACAAATGTAAGCTTATATTGACAGGATAGTGAAGACAAATTATATTGCACAATTCTTTAATGAGCAGTGTGACTAACGTCACAGGACCTACGAAGTACAGTAGGCATTAGGACTCGAACACGAACTGAACTCTTGGAAATCCCCACCCCCAGTTGAAATCCTGCTCATATTAAGATGGGCACCGCCCAAGTCAGAATCGCCAGTGCTTTTCATCAAAAATCACCAGAAATTTTCATCAAAAATAGGTCAGCTCAAAACTTGTTGGTAACAGTCTCTTAATGCGCCTTCATTCCAAAATAAATAACGATCGCCGATTTAATTTTACAATTTCTTAATTAAAGGAAACAGATTGAATAATATAGGTTTAGTAGATTTCAAGCTTTACGTGTGAAAATACATTTACATCTCTTTAATGGTTTTCAGTGCCCTTGTCCAGGATCAAAACAACTTTTTGAATCACATTATTTTCCCAACAATACAACACATTTTTATATATAGTACTATAGTAGAAAGGTAGCATTTATGTAGTTTACGGTAATTCAACTCAAGACCCTACACCTTCTATGCACAAGATAATAATGATTCTATGTGATTCTCCTGAGCATAGCCGGTAAAGACGAATAAATAGCGTCTCTACATCTTCTGTAATAGGGCCATGTGGCATAGTGGACTATTTCAATGACAGGGTATTTTTAGACGGACAGTAACTGATACTCATTGGCGATAAAACGCTGGAGCAAAACAGACCACAGTTTTCTTGGCAATGATGAAATGATTGGATGTGAAAGAGGATACATGTTACAGGCTAAACCTTACATATATATATAGCAATATATTGAAGTGTTAATTATAAATCTAATTTTAATCAGAATTATTTCAGATCAGAACTTGATGGTAACAATGCCCTAATGCACGCTCATGCCAAAAATCAAGGTGCTAATGTCAACGGTTCTCCTTATTTTGCCGACGAAAGGATTCGGATGGACTCACTCATTACCGGACAATTTGCGATCTGTAGCCTACTTCGTAGGAATTTGTTTAATAGGACCAACTGCTTGCAAGAAAGATCAGAGACACGTCACAGTGCGGATCACTACATTACAGGGTTTCGGATGATACATTGCAGGGTTTCGGATGATGGTGGAAGTGTGTGCATTATTTCATAACTTGGACTATGTGAAATTATTGGTCTCTGACATGCCTGCATCACAAGATAATGGCTACCGGTATCATTGGATGTGACAGAAAAGATGAAATGGTAATGTGATACAACAAATATTCAGGCTAAAGCTGTGGTACCATATTACATATACAAGAGGAACAAAACGGAACTGTGTTGAATCTTCAGCATTCCTGAACACCCTTACAAAAAAATCAACCACAATGGCCGGCATACTACTGCTGATAGAAAAGTGACACCATCGTATGCAAACAAAGTCTCATTACTGTGATAGAATGAAGAACATTGTGCATATACCTGTAGCCCTCTCATCTGTTGAAGCAGATGGCCCAACATAACACTCTGCAGCTACATGTAGATGAGAAGACAAGGGTGTTGTTTACTATGAATTAACTGTGATGTTGAATACAAGAAAACAATGCAACACTCGATATATCACAAATCATCGATACATGACGAATAATTGACTTCAGATACAAAAGTCAATGTGTGAAGTCTGACCACCTTTACATGTACTCTGTACAGGAAGGTGGATATGAATTTTTATTTACCATATTATGACTCGGTATGTCCCAGATCATTAATACATTGTGTAATATAATTTGACTCGGGTACATAAGTCACTGTGTGAATTCTGACCACTTATACTCTTTGTAGGAAGGTCTTACACACTTCAACTGTGTATTTAGGTCCCATAACTAAACTGTGATAATGTGCAATTAACTGGCTCTCTCAAATATCCCTGATCAGTGATAGGTTGGACACACATAAACTATGTATGTATGTCCCATTACTAAACTGTGATAAAATGCAACTAAATAATTCTCTCAATTATCCCAGATCAGTGATGTTAAATACATGTACTCGGAATACATAGGTCGCTGTGTGAAGTCCGATCACCTATACTCTGTGTAGGAAGGTTGGACACACATAAACTATGTATATAGGTCCCAACTAATATGTGATAAAATGCAATTAGCTAGCTCACTCAAATCATTGATATTACATGTACTCAGAATACATAGGTCGCTGTGTGAAGTCCGATCACCTATACTCTGTGTAGGAAGGTTGGACACACATAAACTATGTATATAGGTCCCAACTAATATGTGATAAAATGCAATTAGCTAGCTCACTCAAATCATTGATATTACATGTACTCAGAATACATAGGTCGCTGTGTGAAGTCCGATCACCTATACTATGTGTAGGAAGGTTGGACACACATAAACTATGTATGTAGGTCCCATAACTAATCTGTGATAAAATGCAATTAACTAGCTCACTCAAATCAGTGATATAACATGTACTCAGAATACATAGGTCGCTGTGTGAAGTCCGATCACCTATACTATGTGTAGGAAGGTTGGACACACATAAACTATGTATGTAGGCCCCATAACTAATCTGTGATAAAATGCAATTAACTAGCTCACTCAAATCAGTGATATAACATGTACTCAGAATACATAGGTCGCTGTGTGAAGTCCGATTACCTATACTATGTGTAGGAAGGTTGGACACACATAAACTATGTATGTAGGTCCCATAACTAATCTGTGATAAAATGCAATTAACTAGCTCACTCAAATCAGTGATATAACATGTACTCAGAATACATAGGTCGCTGTGTGAAGTCCGATCACCTATACTATGTGTAGGAAGGTTGGACACGCATAAACTATGTATGTAGGTCCCATAACTAATCTGATAAAATGCAGTTAACTATCTCACTCAAATATCCCAGATCAGTGATATTACAATACATGTACTCGGAATACATAGGTCGCTGTGTGAAGTCCGATCACCTGTACTCTGTGTAGGAAGGTTGGACACACATAAACTATGTATGTAGGTCCATAATTCTTTCAATTATCCCAGATCAGTGATGTTAAATACATGTACTCGGAATACATAGGTCATGTAGGTCGCTGTTTGAAGTCCGATAACCTATGCTCTGTGTAGGAAGGTTGGACACACATAAACTATGTATATGTGATAAAATGCAATTAACTAGCTCACTCAAATCATTGATATTACATGTACTCAGAATACATAGGTCGCTGTGTGAAGTCCGATCACCTATACTATGTGGAGGAAGGTTGGACACACATAAACTATGTATGTAGGTCCCATAACTAATCTGTGATAAAATGCAATTAACTAGCTCACTCAAATCAGTGATATAACATGTACTCAGAATACATAGATCGCTGTGTGAAGTCCGATCACCTATACTATGTGTAGGAAGGTTGGACACACATAAACTATGTATGTAGGTCCCATAACTAATCTGTGATAAAATGCAATTAACTAGCTCACTCAAATCAGTGATATAACATGTATCCAGAATAGGTCGCTGTGTGAAGTCGATCACCTATACTATGTGTAGGAAGGTTGGACACACATAAACTATGTATGTAGGTCCCAAAACTAAACTGTGATAAAATGCAATTAACTTGCTCACTCAAATATTTCAGATCGGTGATATTAACAGACAATTATGCCATATGTATACAGTAATATTTCATCATACAGCAGTAAGCTAAAAAAAGTTAATAATAATCATGATAATCATTTTGCATCTTGAAGTTTTCATTCCTTAGATGAGGAGTGTTATGAGTCTAACATCAGTTGAAAGGGAGGCATCAAACTTATTGTAGGTGGTACCATCTTGGATGTTACTAAACCTTCCCAGACTCCCTTCCCCATTATTGTAACCCGTGTTACTTGTGGTTTCTGTGATTCATGAATTGGTAGAATTCAATGTTTACATTTTAGCTTTTCATATCTTTAGTCACATGTTAGTTGTTCATTTGATTGCAAATAGTCTAGTGTTTATTTAGAGCATTCATAAAGTTAGACCGCGGTTCACAGTTCCTTATTCGTCATCCAGCGACTCATAGCCGCACCCCAAGCAGCGCCCCCTGGCGTCAGATTTGGGATACAAATATGCAAAGATATCGATTTCACATGAACTCTTGTATATAGATGAAGCTAGGTATTCGTACTGTTAGAAATCAGATCTGTTATTAGATTATATCCGAATATGATTTAAATATATGAATTTTATTTCAATTAGTGTGTATTTGTTGATGTATGTTCTGAAATATCCTTCACTTTCTTACAGGTTGATATACTTTTCACTGATGACTGCAAGAAATAACACTGGGATGTAACTTGGTTGCTCATATGGTTCCGATGTATTTGCAAGAATTTAGAATTTAACTAAATCTGCAAATACATGTACAATTTGCACCACAACAATCCGGTGCAGATTTCATTTAAATCTGCATCTGGATGAACGTTAAACCTTGATGTGGTTGTACGTTTAACCTTGATGTGGTTGTACGTTGAACCTATTTCTGAGAAAACATTGAACCTGAATCTGGTTATACGTTGAACCAGTAATTGGTTATAGGTAACACCAAATTTTGGTTCAGGGTTTTCCATGGTTAAACGTTGAACCAGAAACTGGTTCAACGTTTACCTTTCAGTTCAACGTTACACCTTTTCGTGTTGAACGTTTAACCTCATTTCAGTTCAATGTTGAACTTTGCTTGGTGCTACGTTGAACCAGTTTATGGTTGCAACCGAGTTACATCCACTTTATGGTTGAACGTTTACTCAGCGTTTTTACAGTGTAGAGCATCAATGCCAATGGAATGAAACTTTTGGTGATCATGTACTGCATGCAGGGCATATAACAATAATGTGGTGTCTTGTTCCCAGCGGCTAATATCACTGATATCAAATCTTAACATTGTTATTTGATCAATAAGTCAGCCCTCTGCCATACCTGTAGCGTCCACCAAAACATTTGCTGACTCGGTTGCTGATCCTCTTGTACCATGTGGCACCAACACTCTGCCGAAACTGTATAGATATTAGCCTTGTTTTCAGCATTGGCAATGTATTCCGGCCACTACGTAGGAATTAAGACCTTGGATTTTTTTACTGGCGTGTCAGCGGCACATGTGATTGATGATATGGTTTCGGTGCAAATTTTAAATGCTGTTGATGTGCCAACTGTCAATGAGCTGGCTACCAAACATTATAAACTTATTACGGCCTCATTAGGTCGAAATCGTTGATGTGGTCTTTGAACAGTACATGTGCTTTAGGACAGATTTGGTGCAAAATCTACAATTGGCCGACCTGATGGACAGGTGCGAAAAAGGGGTTCACGGAGGCGATGTGGACGAGACGCTAACATAAATCTGACGGAAGGCAAAGAAGGGAATCTAAAAAACAAGCAAGGGAAGAGGGACGGTAAAAGAACGCTCCCTAAATTGATTGGTTTTAGAACACTTAAGGGTGTTACGTCACGATAATAGAAAAACGCAACAGAAAGATTTGTGAAGTCGAGTATAAACAATAAAATATTTATTTACAATACTAAAATCATATACAAATTAAGTTAGGTTAGTACAGCAAATAAGTTTCAAATAAAGTCCTACCGTTGACTGTTATAGCAGTGTATCTCTCAAAGTTCGTACCAACTATACAGTTCGTGACGTGTAGAAATCGCGCTCCTGTATTTCCTCAGTCAATAACGCTCAGCCGGTGTCCAGATTTCGTTAGTTCAATCACGTAGATTAATATAGCGGTGAAACACAGCCAACGGGAAAAACACACAATCCAACCGATAGTTATCTCAGCCAACAATCTCCGATAATGTCAAATGTCCAGTAAATGCACCCAATAATGTTCAAGTATCTCCAAGAACACAATGTGTCAAACGTATATGAAAGCCAGTATTCAATTCCTCCCACAACTGATTGACACGCTTATTTATACTGTATTGAGATTTCTAGTTCATTCTATCGGGTCAACAAATTTTATCGGTACAACATGACGTAATATTTAACCCAGATACGATAACAAGAATTCGAGAAGTTTCCACATATTTAACCCAAATAAACAGATGCCATTTATTCTAGAGACTTCCATCGTAATCAATCGCCATCAGTCTAATATGTATAGATGGCGCTTGAGTATATCTTAATATATCATACGGGAGTCTATTGATGGATGAATAGATGGCGCTCGAGTATAATCCACACAGCGGCCATTACGCAATCTCGGTCATCTAAGTTCACAGAATCTTCAAGAATATTCCAGACGGATGTCTAACACTATTCACACACGACAACTAGGTCACGATAGCTAGACAATTCGAGATGAACAGAACGTAAACATGTTTATCACAGAACAGAGGGTCAACAAGTTCGCCTAAGTTCCACAATTCTAGAATGATCTACAGTGTCTAACTGTAATACTATGACACTCCCCCTCTTAAAAGAAGAAAGTTTCAATCTTGAAACTTTCGTGACAATCCAAAATATTATTGCAAAACCAAATCTAAATTACAACAGCAAAAATGTTGACAAACATATGTACATTAAATGCGAGACAAACAATCAGCGATCAAATTGTCCTTACCCTTGATATGTTTGATTTCAATATTGTATTCTTGTAACACCAAACTCCATCTCAACAACCTTTGATTTTTGTTTTTCATCTTACTTATGAAAACAAGTGGATTGTGATCACTGAATACAGTAATTGGCAACGATGAAGAAGTAACATAAACATCAAAATGTTGCAAAGCCAATATCATTGCCAAACTTTCTTTCTCAATTGTAGAATAATTTCTCTGATGTTTGTCAAATTTACGTGAAAAATAACATATTGGGTGATCTACACCATCTATGCCTTCTTGTAACAGAACGGCACCAGCAGCAACATCATTAGCATCTACAGCCAGTTTAAAAGGTGAACCAAAATCTGGTGCTGAAAGAACTGGTGCGCTCTTGAGTATGGCTTTCAGGTTTTCAAAAGCTGATTCACATTCATCTGTCCAAACAAAAGTTACCCTCTTTCTTAAGAGCCGAGTTAAAGGTTCAGTAATATCTGAAAAATTTGGACAAAATTTCCTGTAGTAACCAGCCATACCCAAGAAACGCATCAATTGTCTCTTACATGTTGGTCTTGGAAACAGCGAGACAGCACTGACCTTAGCTTCTACAGGCTTTACCTGACCCTGACCTACAACATGACCCAAGAATGTCACTCGTGCATGTCCAAATTCACTTTTTCCAAGGTTGACTGTCAGCTTGGCGTCACTCAGCCGATTGAACAGTGCGCGAATCCTCTGCAGATGAATTTCCCATGTGTCGCTGTAGACAATGACGTCATCAATGTAAGTCTCACATCCTTCCAAACCGGAAGTAACACGATTGATGAGACGCTGGAACGTGGCTGGAGAATTTTTCATTCCAAATGGCGTAACTTTGTACTGGAACAGACCCTCCGGACTGACGAATGCTGATATCTCCTTCGCACGATCTGTCAGTGGAACTTGCCAAAATCCTTTCAGAAGATCAAACTTTGACACGAACTTGGCACTGTTGTAAGCGTATTTGTATTCTTTCACCAGAATCCACAGTGAAGCTGTGAACATAATAAAAACATCATTGATAAACTGTTCATTATGGTGTGGTGAGGAGAGATGCAATTTGACAGGACAGGAAGCTCAGACTGTGAAACCGACAGTATGAAATAAAAGCCAGGACTTGAAAGAATCACAAATTACTGTTATCAATTCATTCATATGTTATGTCAAGTTTTTCAAGTAAACATCGGAAATGGCTTGTCTATTGAATCTGAGGAAGTAGGCTTGTGTCTACGAAAGCTCTTGTTGAAATAAACTAGTTAGTCTCAAAGGTGCTACCTTTTTGTTTATTTGTCTATTGAAGGTAGATGTTCACAAATATACCAGTACAGGAAATGACACATTGAGATTGTAAAAACATCCCCTTCAGGTTTCTTACAATGAACTATGCAGGAGTCTCCCAGCATGGTTAATCCCTTACACAACAGACCACTAAGAGAAACTGATCTATTCTTGTGAGGTTCACAGGTTATTTCAATTAACAAAATATACATGTCTGTTCAGCAATTGAAAACATCATAATAAATACAATTCTCTGCTATTAAAATATCTGGGTTTTTTTTTACATTAGTTCAGATGGATTTCATTTAAAGTGGAAATCTGTAATTTCTAATAAGATCAATCATTGCTACGGGTGAAATTTTATGTTCGCTTATTTCTGAAATTGGCAATTATCCCAAGGTCAAGCTCAGAGCCACAACAGTAGAGCCTACCACAATTTTATTTATGATATACTGTTTTAGATATGTGATGTTCAATAATACTGCAAACTGACATTCTCTACGTAAATGCAATTGATATACAAAAGTAATATATTATATCTGTTGTCAATATATTCGACATTTATATATTTTCATTTTCAAATTTTTTAATGTTCACTTGATCAAGGCTCCCGGCAAAAGGCCAAAAGCTCATGCATTAAATTGCATTTATGTGGAGATAACCAGACTTTGTAGTCATAAATATGTCGAGAATGGTACATATACATTTAACGTAATCAATGAGCGTTCGAAGTTGGTAAGGTTGGACAGCATTCTATATCTAAGGTTAATTACACTGGGCTTAATAAAATTAATAAATCAATAAAACTATATGTCTAACTATCCTACCCATAGATTAGAGAAGACGAGAAAATCAACCAACAAGCCACCTTTCCTTCATAAACCGGTGAGATAAATCAATCTTTTCAAGGAAGTATAATGTTTTAGTTGTTTACAGTGTAATATACAAACCTGACAAAGTTATTTATATAACTAAATATATTTTAAACTATTCTAAAATATTCCAGACTTAACAAATGGAGCACTATTACAGCTTGCAAATAAAAAACATTAGGCCCTATCAATTGTTCAATTTTCAAATGTGCAAGTCTTTTTCACACCTTAGTGTTGGCGTAAATGATCACTTTAGAATGTTATTTTAGCCTACAAGTTGCAAAAGGTACTTACCATCATTCTCAATCAGTTCCATCAGCCATAGATAATCGGAAATATGACTTTTACTGTCTCCAAATCATTCAGCTGATAACTGCAAAAAACATGGAAACATTCGCCGCCATCTTTGTTTTTCACTGTGCAGCGCCACCTAGTGTCAGTGTCAATAAACAGAGTTACCTCCCCTCCATTTAGGGTAGAGAGACTTTGTAAATATCATTCAAATTGGGAAACCATTTTAAAAAAGCACACCGACCTATATTTGTTCTTTGTTTTTCCCCATATTACACAATTATGACTGCAACAACAAGCATTATTCAAAAAGTTAATTACTTTGATTTACCACCAGCGGACATCCTTAATTCAATTTTAATTAAAACTTTAATTCAAAACAATGAAAAATTAAAAACTTCATACATTTATTCCAATATTAATAAATTTCCGATTAAGATTATCAGTGAATTCAATTTGAGTTAGAATATTTAAATTTTAGTTTTCAGTGACCTTGCATTTGTTTGGATATCGAACTATGATGGATGGCAATTAGATTTTTTTGTCAATTTTTATTAGCATTTCCTAAATGACATTTCAAAATACTTCACAGTCAAATATCAGCATTATAACGATAGAATATTCATAATATTGAAAATAAAATTAATACATCAATTCAATTGTAACATAGTTTATTGAAAATATGAATCATGAGTTTGTGTTAAAGTCAAGTTAAAATTTAAGATAAATTTCATATGAAACTACCAAAATTGATATTTGATGCCTCATGAGCAGCAGATTGGAGATTTGTGGTACAAAATCTCTCCCTCCAACTATGAGCAGTCAAACATGGAGAACATTACTTGGGTGTTGTGGACTGATATTGAATCCTATTTGATCATATTAAACTGCAAATCCTATAAGATCTGGATCATATAGGGTCCAAAATACTACACTTGTGTTGTGGTTATGATGCTTTGGGATTTATTAGTATAGCACAACTCTGTAGTACAGTAAAACACTGTTATAGTGAACATTATACCGGCAGTGTAGTATAGTGTAGACACCACAAAATAATACAATTGTGTAGTGGTAAGCTTTTTTTTTTTTTTAGCATAGCTTAACAACTCTGTAATACCGGTACAGTAAAACCCGGCTGTAGTAAATACTACACTGATACTGTAGTAAACTATAGAAACCACAAAATACTACAGATGTGTTGCAGTTTGTAGTATAGCTCAACAACACTGTCTCACAGTAAAACACTGCTGTACTAAATACTACACTGACACTGTAGTAAACTGTAGAAACTACAAATTACCACAAAATACTACACTTGAGTTGTGGTATGCTTTGGTTTTTGTAATATATTAGAGCACTGCTGTAGTAAATACTACAATGACACTGTAGTAAACCGTAGTAACTATAGAGTATCACAAAATACTATACCTCATCTATAGTTTACTACAAAATACCTCACTTTACTACAAGTTTGCTGTAGTATTTTGTGGTAAAGTGTGGTATATTTTCATAAGGGGCTACAGCTGGCGTGGGTTCGCGCCTCGCCAGTGACCGCTTACATATATATTCGCCTATTCACAAGGCGCTGGACTGATTCGGTGTCCAGGGTAAAATGGACTGATGGTGGAACTAGTTGCTACGCTAGACCTTCGCCAGCGGAGGCACTTGGGGAACAAAGTACTTGGGTGTCTTTCAGTGACCGCTATATAAATTCACTCAAAGTAGTACATCGCATACACCGCTAGGAAGCTCACATGGTTAGACTATCACAGCACTCTCAGGATAGTAGTTCGTCCAATTGTAGAATTGTATAATAAATGTTCACTTCACAGCACGATAGTTGAGCTATAAAATGTTGAGTGGTTCCTAATTGATTGTATATTAATATGTACTCCGTAAGGAGGTGTCTCTCTCAAAGGAGGAAATTACGAACCGAACTTGAACTTGAACTTGATGGCGTGTACAGACGGAAAGCGTTTTCGCTGCCTTGGGTTTCCTCTTTACACTATGTCTATTTGTATTGTTTATGGTTCTTTTTTCGGTATAATAAAACAGATATTGCATCCTGTGAGGTGTGATATCACGATTTGTCAGCTCCGCACTCGTTGAACATCACCTTCTCGAGCTGACAAATCGTGATATTACACCTCACAGCATGCAGTATCTGTATAATGTTATTTAATTTAAAAATAGTTTTTACCTGGGCCTGGTTTTGAAAACGTTGCTGTCATCAAATCAATATAAACACATGGAATTTTCGTGAATTCTTCCCCCATGTGAGTCCTTTGCAACGTCATCAGTAAAATGACGTTTTGGACACGTGGCCTATCTTTCAGCTCGCATTTGGGCCTGTGAATGAATCAGAACCAATACCTTATTCACATATGTGTCTGTCTGCATGAAATTTCGTCTGAGCACAGAAAACAATTTGCTGTTTTTAGCTTGTACAGAGGTGAAAAATAATTTTTGTCTTCATGAAAACTGATACTAAAAGATATAGAATCCCACCGGAAAAGGAACTACTAAAAAACGAACATTTGAGGAAGCGATGCTAATATCTTCTTTGCATGTACCTAATGTTTAAATGGCAATGGGATCCAAGACAGGTAAGATTTTCGTAGTTCAGTGGTTGGATATCTCATCACAATTTTATTTCTGAAAACTCGGTGGGATGTACGTCGTATAGGTTATGAAGTTCTAATAATTATTAGTCAATCGTGGCATAATTCGTCTCTCAGCCTAATTCAGGGGCAAACGACACAAAATTGCGAAAGATATGTACGAACAGCCAATCATCCGTATTTTGGCTAGCTAGTGACGACCATTTCATCCTACGCAGCAAATTCTAGTTTAAGAACTTGAATTATAATGGACCATATGTCATATTTCCGAAGGATTTGATAATTTTTTTAATTTGTGTTTATCTTACTGCGAAACCAAACGATTCGACCAATCAGTTCCTCTAATATAAATACCTTGTATTCTTTCATAACACGATGGGTCCGATACATTTGATCGTCACTGTTCTAATAGTTGAAAAATAGTATGGAGAGGAAAACCGGTTTGACGAAGAACCAACGGTCGTCACAATTAACCGAATGGTATATATATCGCACGTTAGGTGATAGCCATATGAAAGTTTACTCTGTGCCTGATGTCAAATTTTACTCCCAATAGTCAGCCGTGACCCAGTGTAGATCAGCCGAGTGAGAGTATCCTATTTTACATATTTTGCAGTGATTGTCCTACGGAGTAGGTACCACAGAGAGCTTATATAAAAGGAACCCATATCTTTGGCAAAATAACACAGGGTATTCATTTCGAGAGCATAAATCATTATTTTGCCCGTTATTTTAGGAAGCTCATTTTAGACTAAGTTTGATAATGGGCAGTTGGGCAGTTTCCACGACATTGGAAATGAAGATGCTTATATTTGACATGATCATAATGTATCAGATTTTGGTCGTGTATAGCTGCAGGTATGTTAAATGGTTGTTTTGGTTGTGGTTTTTAATTTGTGTTTATCTTACTGCGTTTGAATACATGCAATCCCGCGTTCCGTTGTCATTACCGTTGTTGATGTTTGTGAGTCTCCTTATCTGTTTGTGTGGACTTTCCTAACCACTTCAATGTAAATTGGTATTTCATATTGATTAAATCGTAAGAGAACCCGGTTTTCATGACTCCAGTGCACATAATAAGAGCACAAATGTCAAAGACACTGTGTGGAACCTGCGGAGAAGTGGTTGATTGCTGACCGTTTCATTTAATAATTTAAATAGCATATCAGAAAATACTAATTTCACATTTTTCCCTTCCGTCGAAATTACATTCACTATATCGGCATAACGATGGTTGAACGATGATTGAACATACGCGAAAATATGTTGTACTTCTCCGCTAATTTGCTGTACAACCGACGTCTATTCCAGACGGTTTTCTGTGTATAAGTTACTACTCGATAACTGATGTTAACATGACTGCTCACCGATTACCTGAATTGCTAATGTTGGTTATCCATTTGCTGCTAAGCCAGGAGTCGATTTCAATAAATGGGTTAAAGATTTTGACTGATTTTGATATTTCTTGTACAGGTTGATATTATTTCATTGCTGTACTTGCTAGACATATATCAAAACGGAATATCACTACGATGTCAACATTAACGACGATATAATGTACACTTTTTTTAGTACCACTATGCTGTCAAAAGCACTGTAAAACAGGAATGCACATCAAAACTACAGTCATGTGTTTACCTTTTTCAATGTGGATAACTGAAATATAATCATTCCAGGAATCAATGTATCTTGAACAAAAGTGTTTCCAAATGATTTTCTTTCTGCGAAGTTCAATTAGTAGAATATAATCCTCTTTGAAAAACAAAGTTAAGCGAGTGGCGGTGTAGTGACGACAAATTTATAAATTTTGACAGATATTTTCAAGTTATTGTATAGATGAGCATGCCGAAATATGTCATCCGCGACCTTGATAGCGGCAAGTTTCTGAAAATAATGTTCCACTGCAGAAGGAGTTTTTGTCAAACCCAGTGTATTTCATTATTCATACATTACTCACATACACATAAGAAAAATATATGCAAACAATACGAAAAGAAGCAAAACCATTCAAATATTATTTTCATTCGTCAAAACTGAGCGGAAGAAAACTTAGGGTCAAAAGGTAAACGTCGCCTGTGCTATTAACGTCTATTAAGGTCTAGCAACGCTATCTATTCGTTCGTCAGTGCTATTAATGAAGTCACTGACGATTTTTTTTTATGCAAATTCTTTCCATTGGATTCGGCAACATCCAAGCCCAGACGTTTTGATGATGCATAATATACAAGCGTCAAGTCCGTCATTCATTACTCAGCCGTCGTACATTAAAGACTTTTTGCGACGATAAACCAAAGACCTATTCATATTGCAGCATTAGCATACAATCACAATCACTAGCGCACATATGCTGGTTTATTGCATGACAGAAGCGATCAACAGTTTTCAATGATGCCGGCAAGACAGCATGATGTTCCAAACATACCAAATCCGAATCGCTGATCAGAATTCTTTCCATATGATTTTCGTTGTAAAGTCGTTACCTAGGGCATGAAGTATCTCAGTCACGCTTTGATTGTGCCTGTTCATATGAACACCATGAGGATCTTTAACTACATGGGTTCATAAGGCCCCTAGCCTCGGGCTGAGCGGAATTAGACTCAAGTTACGGAACGTAACGTCATAGATATTGCACACTATGCTCGTATTTTGCTATGAGCATGCGATAAGTATCGCCAAAATTTAGAAACCTTAAGAAGAGGCGCTTGGTGGTATCGCCCTGTTTAATAACTGTCTGCAATAATGTTTAGTGACGTTGTTTATATTCATCACATTTTACCCATGATCTAACAAATGCTCCTAGGCGAGATATTTATACGCCATATGCAGGTCCCACTTTCCAAAAGGGGTAGTTTACGAAGTCGAAATTGTTATCATCTAACTTGTCGTAAAGTCGAGGGCTCGCTTCATTTTTGTAGAATTATAAGTCTAACTATGATGTGCCGTTAGGAATATATGTAGTTCCTTCAAAACCAATGAAGGTGGATATATCTCATTCACTGCGTCAATTATATACCAATTATCCACAGCGAGAAGATCGTCTATATATCGTTTGATGAATGAGAAGGAACAGGCTTTGAAATGATCTGTTTTTGAAAGCGTCTGCGTATAGTCGTATAAGAGAATTGCCGTCAGCCAATAGGGATGCACACATAGTACGAATTGGAATACCTACGTGCGGTTGATATATTATACTGCCAAATTCACATGGATATTATTATTGAGAAATTCAAACAACTCTTTAAACAAGGAAACATTGCATTGATGATATCCCTTGTATATACTGGAGCTAAAGAATGCTTTATGGCTTCTGATATTAATATATCGGCCCTCTGGGCCTTGAGGGAGACTAGCCTGCGTGCTAATCAAGCCACCCAGACTAAATAAAGTTATTATTATTATTATTATTATTATTATTATTATTATCAGTTTTCTAGAAAACATGGTATGAATCTAGGTTGGTATGGTGTTTTCTGCATCGGGGCAGTCCAGTACTTTTTGGGTATATCGTTATGAGGTGTTGGAGTTCCAATACCCTTTCATTGAGAAGTATTTTGTGGTTGTTAGATATATCTTCCTGAGTAAATGTGGTTTGGAAGTAAGGGGACCTATTCGATGTTGGTGTGCTTAATACACAATTGCTTAGCTAGCACCTGGTAACAGTAATATTTACAGAAGTATATTTTTTTATTTGGAGCTTTGTCTTCTTCGACTACGACGAATTCGCTCCGGAGACTTGATAGAACGTCTTGCAAATTGAGGTTTCTCCGTACTTGGGAAAAGGTAATTCTGTCAATATGACGGATTGTTTCAACGATCTTGCTCTTGGTAATGTTCAAGCCAATCAGCGAGTAGTGTAGGTTCAACTGTTTCTCACTTAACAACTCTAATGCAGTCAAACCTATCTTGTGGTCGAATTAAGATTTATCCATCTCGGTTCTCTATATTTAGGTCCACTCATCAGGAATGTTTTTAGATCTTCATCACTCACCATATCAAGTTTACCAGTCTCAATATGTTTGCATATTGTAGTTTTAGTTCGACGATTCACATTCAAAACTAAAACCACCAGACGTGTATAAGTGTCAGTCAAACTACTTGACAGCATTAGTGTATATGGCGAGATTCTGCTGGTGGACGTTTCGTCCCAGAGGACCGCCCCCTGTACAGACCTTTGGGTCTTTTGTATATGTTGGCATTGTGGGAAGTTGATGCTGGGTCGACATCGGGCCTTACATACTTGTCTTTTGTGTTAAACGCCGTCATTTTCATCTGACGAAGATACAGCTCACCAATCCCCAGTGTACGAGTTGTTACAGCGACACAGCTCACCAATTACCAATATACGCGTTGTCAGCGCATTCCCATCATTGCTCTCCAGATTTGTACCTAATACCGCTTATGCCGATGCTAGGGGCCGTGTGGTCATGTCATCCAAGTTGCCACATGAACAGGTACAATAAAAGCGTATCTGAGATACAACAAATATTACGAATTCTTGGTATGTGCTTTAGAATAGGTTAAGCAGAAGACTATACTATGAAGTCATGTGGCTCTGTCAGCATGTCGACACCTCTCTCCACTTCCATATATGCGTTGTAATTTGGAGAATGATGCGTTCGGTTTCGCTTCGAGCTTGAGTTTAACTATGAGCCTAATAAGGCGCTGCTCGGAGGGACTATTTGGGTGCCTGTCCTCCGCTTTCTCAAATCAGCGAAAAAAGGTCAAAATTCGTACATTCGTTTGAGCACGCATAGGACTAAATCCAAGTGGGCAACCCCCATCAAGATCTTTATCAGGTTGTAGCACTTGAATTAAAGCAATTCTTATCACCGAAATATGGAAGTCCAGTAGACTTAAGTAGGGAATTGACGAGATACCATATAGATGTCAGTTTAAATCTTCAATTGGTCTGTGGCCAATAGCGGTCGATCAAGGCCAGAAACCAGTAAAAAGGCCTGACTTAATATATCAATTAATAGTCAATTGTGTACGTCTTGTCAGAACGATATTCCCTAATATTCACCACCAAAATGCCGTACCACGCCAGGTAGCTTGGCTTTCCAGTTCAAAATTATAAAATATTTAGCATACATTCGTCACCAGTTTTGAGAGATACGGTGGGTATAAATAAGGTCATTCCGCCCGGGAACATTACAGCGAATGACCACCGGAAGTCAAGTCCTAATTACAATTTTGGACCACACAGGCAATGTTTGTTTGTGATAACGTCACATTCGAGTCAGTTTTACAATAAATAGAATTCCTACACGTATATATTTCCTTGAAGTTAACTCAACATTATTTCAAGATACAATCTAGCTATGCAAATTTAATCCGGGAACTAATGTTTCTCCTTCAGAATTTGGGCATACTTCATATTTCCTCGAAAATATGCCACATTTGGTCCTCCACTTAGACAAGTCGTGAAAACTGTTATCCTCGTATTCACCGTTTGAAGTCGAGATGAAAATGCGGATTTCTGATGACGGTCTACATGCGTTTACTGAGTTTATTGGGATAACCGACCATAAACCATTTTATGCAGCATCCCTTTTCTCCCAAAAGCAATACACAAGCAGCATTTCATTTCTAACATTTCTTGCACCGTCAAAATTTAGCTTTTTTTCGAGTATCCCATTGACAAATATGACGTATTAGGGAGGTTTTCCACTTAGTTAGGTCACATAATATATCTCGTTAATTTCAGCTTGTCTTGATGGCTTATATGGTATCGGATGTAGCGGTACATGCCACTGTAAAACGGTCGAAGGCTGTGATAAGGTGAACGGAAGTTGTCAAGATGGATGTGCACCTGGCTACCGAGGAATTTCCTGTCAAATTGGTAATTGTTGTACAGTTTGGAGCGCATGGTAAAATGTTAGCATATAAGCAATAGAATGCCCACGAAATGCTTGCGATAACCACACAGTACTGTAAAACTGGCAACTGTCACGTGCATTTAACTTTCGCGAAAAAGATTTTTCAAGCTATGTTGTCATATCTTACGTCACAGAGCAGCTAAACAACTTGAACAACTTCCAACGATTTCGGATTTTGAAATGTTTGATGAATCTCAGCAATTTCACCAAATTTCAGCATTTTCGGCAAACATATGTGTGAATCTTCCTGAATCAGCACTCAGTCAAACAATCAAATCGAATAAAAATTATTTTGCCTGAATAATCTACTTGTGGAGATTACTTTCTCTGGAGGCCTTCTATTCTCTTTAAAGTTTTGTCCCTCGCCCTCCCCATGCCGTGTAATCTCTAAAATTGGGAAATCGCGGAAACAACATACCGAGAAAGTAACACATTTTACAGTATTAGTTAAACCATTGAAATTTTAGTTATACTGTGTCTTTTCTTTCGGTATATATCGGCTCTATTAAAATATGTATTGTTTCATTCCATTGATGCAGACTACAGACGGTTTGATACCAGTATGAATATAAGAAAATAGGAAACTTGTGAGTCACTTAAGATAGACACTGGTGCTGACGTGGTTTGTGAATTATTTTGAATGTTTTCTATTAATTCAGACTGTCCCGCCGGTAGATTCGGACTAAACTGTGTAGAAACCTGTCACTGTTTGAACCCAGCTTCATGCAGGAAGACCGATGGATACTGTGATAGCGGATGCGCGCCTGGGTACAAAAATAGCAGCAACTGCCAAACGGGTGATTAACTTGTTTACCATATTTTTGTTTGGCGTATTTCGACTCCGAAAGGGAAATACTCTCAATATATATTTACCCTCACATATACACCTAAATCAAAGCATTCGCAATTGTTCTGAGCTTCAACCCTCTTTCTACCTGCACAAGAAATAGTATAGTGGCGTTTCAATCCCCATGTCCTATTTATAATCCAAACACACGGCGGGATCAGTAACGCCCTTTCACCAGAAGAATTGGCATTTTGTAAGCTGATCTACGCAATAATTATTGACTGTACAGTATTTTATATCAGAAATGAAATGCATATTCTCCCTCGTACCATTTTAACACCCAGGATCTATCATCATTCTTGTGATTGATTCAGATCAGAGGGTCAGAGACTGCAGGTGATTTGTACAACAGAGCTCATCGAGTTAGCGTATCGTTTAGAGACAAACACAAAACCTTATTTTCCACAACTACCCTTCTATGTCCTAATTTGAAATATTACGATGCATGATTATAGATTGAGGCAGTAAATTGTATCTTCTTTCAGTCTGCGATGATGGCTATTTTGGATTGAACTGCAAATTCTCATGCAAATGTTCTGATTCCAACAAAACGTGTGGCAAAGTAACTAGAGGATGTGGTGGAAGAGGTTGCCCTCTTGGATATACTGGAATAAACTGTCAGGAAGGTACGTCATTCTGAAGGGAAACCGTAAGTTAAGAGGCCATACATTACCGGATGCACTAAACCCAATCTGACATCACTGATATTTGGAACAATTAAAATTGTTATCCATGAGTAAGTGTGGTGAAGGTGGCAGCGAACAATGTTGCAGTCCGACCATCTTTATCAGTCTGGTCCGATATCACGGGTGATCTGGATACAACATTTTGAAACAGTGGAATGAATGGGGTATATGCTGTATTGTACTATATTTGCCGAAAGGCTGAAATGCAAGAAGCATGCTGACAGTAGTTGTTTCGTCCACATTAGACAGCGTCCCATAATTCCATTTGGGAAGAACCTCTGGTAAAACCTCCGAAGAGCGTTCTGTTCTCCGAAATCTATAAAGAAATATGAGGTACATTATTGCGAGACCGAGCAGTTACTCAAGGAATTGCTCGTTATGACGGTTTACTTTTCCTTACAACGCAGACAAATGGCTGATGATTTGTGTTTTCTGTTATATTCGCCATTCTGCCAGAAATAGACCATTTTGCCAGGTGCTGAATAAATATACTTGTCTTGATAGAATGTGATAACGGACGGTTTGGAGAAGGATGTACAGCCTCATGCCACTGCGCTAATGCCGAGTACTGTGATAAAGTGTCTGGAAATTGCCCAGGAGGCTGTTCGGACGAGTTCAAGGGCGTGGCATGCCAGACCCTTGCACATATGGGTATGTTGTATCGATAAGAACATCACTCATCACATGATCTAACCAGCTGCACTGTTATGGTCTTGTGGTAGAGCGTTCGCCTGGCAAGCGACAGGTCCCAGGTTCAATCCCAGACTGATTCATATCAAAGACTTGAACAATGGAACTTGTATTTTCCTCGCTTGGTGCTCAGCAGGAA
>JAVTVY010055022.1:0-31786 GCA_036873755.1 Hanleya hanleyi | reverse complement strand
GTGGTATTCATAAAATCTATAATATCGAATGTTAACCGTATATTGTCACCGATAAACCGGCCTTTTATGAACCCACTTTGGTCTTCATGTACAATCTTATTCAAATACTTTTTCATTCTTTCCGCTATGCAGGCTGAAGCAAGCTTATACTGTACGTTAAGAAGTGTAATCGGCCTCCAATTCTTCAAAAATTGTCTGGGTTTGTCTCCCTTTGGGAGGCAGGTTATCAACCCCTGTCGTTGAGTATTAGACAACTCTTGTTTCTCAAATCCATAATTTATACTGGCTACAAGAAAGAATCCAATGTCCCTCCAGAAAAACTTAAAGAATTCAGAAGTGAAACCATCGGCACCAGGACTTTTGTTATTTTTAGTTCTTTTCAAGGCTGAAAGGATTTCAGTGGGCGTAATTGGACCTTCTATAGATTTCACTTCTAAATCAGACAGTACTTTTATTGTGTTAAAATCCAGACTCTCGAAATCACAATCTTCTGTCAGTTGTGCCTGGTAGAGTTTGTTATAGAACCTTTTCACCTCTTCTAAAATTTCCTTTTGGTCCGTAATAATACGACCGTCAGTCTCGATTCTAGGGATAGCCTTGTTTATAAAATTTCGTTTTTCAAGCGCACAAAAATATTTAGTTGGTTTTTCCCCATCTAGAAGCCATCTAGCACGTGATCTAGCCATTACCCCTTCCATTCTCTCCCTTCTAATGTTTTCTAGTTCCTGCTTAAGATTATCTATTTCTTTCAATATATTTCCATCTGCCGTGGCATGTAGTCTGTTTTCTAAGGATTCTATATCTGTGTTCAAATCATTTTCTAATTTCGATCTTTCCCCCTTCCTTCTCGATGAATAATTTCTAAGAGAATCATTTCGAAAAACAATTGTTCAGTAATGCCGAGATCCAAGGACTTGTAGTCAACGTCCTCCAATGTGGTTTGTTCAACTTCATTATTTGCATATTGTTTAATAACTTTTAAAATAGCGTTTTTTACCGTTTTTATAAACTCTTTGTCCTTTAACAGAGAATTATTAAACTTCCATAGTCCTCTGCCTCTCTCAAAATCAGTGAATTTACATTCTAGAATTACCATTGAGTGGTCTGACCGATAACCAGGTTTATAGAAAATATCACTTAAATATGACAAAAACTCTTGATTTGCCAAGAAAAAATCAAGTCTGGCTTGTTTCAATGGAGATTCCTGTCGCCACGAGTAAACTCTAGTATCGCCGTATAAAACACGAAACAGATCTACTGCATCTTCAGAATCAATAATATTTAGTACATTATTTCTAGCATTAGGGTGGTTAATATTTTTGTAATTTTGAGTGTCAATATCTGGCTTAAGAACAAGGTTCCAATCGCCGCAAATTATGAACTGCTCGTTACCAAAATCTGTAATAGCGGTTTGTATTTGGTCAAAGTAGACCGGATCATCTTTATTTGGGCCGTAAATTGTATAAATATTTAAGCATAAAATTATGCCAAGACAGAGAAAAAGTGGTTTCCATATATGCTTCTAAGTACCCCACGAACGACTCTGCGATATCTACCATTCCATAACTTGATCTGATCAACGCAAATTGCTTATTCTTGGGCTTCAGTGAATAGTTCAGAACGTATCCAATTCCTTTGGCCGAATCGAACATGTTGTGACAGGTGTGATTCTCCAGATACTTCCCTACCGGACAGAATAGTTTCCGACACACATTCTGAAAGATTGAAACAAGAAATGTTAGATGGAATCTGATGAACGATAATGACGTTGCTCGATACTATCCGTATTGCAGTTTTATCTCGACACAAAAGTTCGACACTCGTCGTGTAATCGTGGGCATTCTATTCGTTCCCAAGTGAACAGATCACTAGCAACACAACCAACCGACCCCAACGTTAACATAACAATCTGAGGCGGTTCCATACAATTTGTAATTAACATATTTAATTACGATTAACATATTTGTCATGAGAGTTATTTGGCTTAATATAGAGCCTTTCCATAGTTGGTCACCGATGGAATTGTACCCTTGCTGCATTGAGACAAACAAGTCCGTCATTCAATATTTAGCAGTCGTCGATTAAAAAATTTCCGCGTCTATAATCCAAATTACAAGCGTCTAGTCCGTCATTCATAATCCAGCCGTCGTCCATTAGAGAATATCCGCGTCCATAATCAAAAGACCTATTATATTTTCCATATAACAGTATTAGCACCAAATTCAAAAAAACAATCATAGTATACAAAAACTCAGGCTTGTTTCCTGCAAGAGAGAAGCGGTCAACAGTTTCCAATGAAGCCGGCAAGACATCATGATGTTCCAAAAATATCAAATCCGTATCGCTGATCAGTATTTTTAATCCACAATATTCGCTGTAAAGTCGTCATCTAAAGAATGTACCTAATTCATATAACAGCATTGGCGTCAAATTCTAAAGAAAAAACAATCATAGTAAACATAAATATAGGCTAGTTGCCTGTTAGAGATGAACCGACAACAGCTTCCATTGAATCCGCCAAAATATAAAATAGTGTGCCTGAATAATTGCACAACATGTAACTAATCGAATTGGCGATCGCATAAGCGGGCGCTCGGAAGATATCCCGTTGATTTATTTTTTTTCACGCCCAACTGGAGACAGCTACATCAGTAGAGGCGCTGTCGCCACATCACGTTTATATCTGGCTTAACATGCTACAACGTTTCTTGAGTATAAAATTATCCGGGACTCAATTCACGTGACTCCGTGCGATAGTTGATAGCTGATGGCATGCGTCAGCTCTGGCGGTGACGTGTCGCAATACTGGACCAGATATAAAGAAGTAGAGTGTTTATAGGATAGGTTTCGTTCAGATCAAAAGCCTACACCAAACTTCTTCACTAGTTCAGTTGCTTAAATTTCATAGGGAAGCATATCAGTGTAAACCAAAACCTATTGTGATTTCATTGGATGTATAACACATCCATTTCGTATAGAACATCGTGATGTCTTGCTGACATCACTGACAGCTGTTGACCGCTTCTCTCTTGTAGGAAACCATCTTATGTTTCTTTATGTTTACTTCTAATTCGTTGATTACAACACATATCAGGGAAGTGGGAAGAGGTGCCGATATACTGACAGAGTCACATGACTTCACAGTATAGTCTTCTGGTTAACCTATTCTAAAGCACATACCAAGAATCTAACGATTCGCGCCACACCTATGCGACCCACTGTGCGGTGAGTAAAGCGGAGGAGGAGGAGGAGGAGTAGGAAGAGTCGGACACGCCACGGATTATACTAGGGAGATAGCACTTTATAAACTGTTGTTCCTCCTGTGTCATTTATAATGATAAGTACACCACTTTCATTTTAAGAGTGAAGGATGTTTGAGGATAACATGTCACACAGGCAACCTATTGTACGTAAGCCCGGTCAGCACATTTATAGGTCACTGCCTTCCACAGGTCATATGCTCAGGCTGAATATTATGTGGTCATGTCTCACTTGTGTTTATCATTCCAGAGCACGACAGACAGTTATTAATAGAGGTTTGTTTGATAATAATTTCTTTTTATTTTTCAGATGAAGTTCTTATGTCATTTGTTAAGAGGGGGCTTTTCATGACTAAGGCGACAAATGAGCAGGATGAAGAAAGACAAGTTATCCAAGCACTATCTGAACTGTCATCTGGGTGCAGTGAGGGTGTACCTGTAACAGAGGAGCAAGAAACTATATGCAAAAGGAGCGGAGCGACAGGCCTTAGAGCGGCACAGTGCTTACTGGAGGAGGGAGCGGGAGCTCATCTTGAAAACATCAAGAGAGACACTTGGAGCGGCGTCGGTCCCTGGGGAGATTGTCATGGAGGTCTCCACACAGATAGAGAGCTGCCATTCTCTCTTTAACAGGCAGACTTTCTACCGAGGGACATTGGGTTTGAATCGCTCGAGATATAATGATAGCATGGTGGTTAGCCTGGATGAGTCTATGACAGTGGGGAGAATTGAGTGTTTCGTGTATGGTTGGCGCTAGTGGACAAAATTTCACAAATAGCCCTCGGGCTAATTCGATTTAATCCTGGCACTAAATCGACCAATTGTAATACATTTCCTAAACCCCGGATTATATTCATTTAGTTCTCGGACTAAATGATTTAGCCCTCGGGTTGATTTGATTCAGTCCTGGACTGAATGATTTAACCCGCGGACTAGATGATTTAACCCGCGGACTAGATGATTTAGCCCGCGGACTAAATGCATTTAATCCTAGGTCTAATTCGATTTAGTTATGGCTAAATTGACCAATTGTGATACATTTCCTAAACCTCGGGTTATATATATTTAGCTCTCGGACTGAACGATTTATCCCTCGGGCTTGAATATTTAACCCTCGGAGTGATTGAATCAGTCCTCGGACTGAATGATTTAACCCGCGGACTAGATGATTTAGTCCGCGGACTAAATGATTTAACCCGCGGACTAGATGATTTAGCCCGAGGTCTGGATTGTCCAATCAATTGTGCGTTTCTAGACCACATATTTCACAAGCCTGTTAACAGCCTACACCAGTATTCCCGTTAATCTTGGCTTGGGAATTCTGCCCGCACAGCAGCAGCATTACATGCCTTTTTGTTCACCCCAAGAGTAAACTTGCAAAACTTGGTATGAACGCTTTCAATTGGGGAACATTCATGAATATCTCAACAGCCAAAATTTCGGAATTATATAAAAAAATTGGTTTGACCACGCTATCAAAAATCTGTGTGTACATGTAGTGCCTGGTACATTAAAGCCGGAGTAGATTACCGCCGTATAACCGATGATAGCGTATCCAGCTGCTCTCAATGCAAAGCAAACACAAGCAGGATTTAACCCAGGTGTTTACACTTTACTGTTATCATGTCAAAGTGCTATTACTTGACAACGGGCAGTCATTTGAGGTCTGAGACTGGCAGCCGAACAAATACGCAAGGATGAACAAACGCGCCAACTTTATACCACGTGGCCATCTTAATATGCGGTCTAGAAACGCACAATTGATTGGACAATCTAGCCCGCGGGCTAAATAATCCAGCCCTCGGACTAAATCATCTAGTCCGCGGATTAAATAATTCAGTCCGAGGATTGATTCAATCACTCCGAGGGTTAAATATTTAAGTCCGAGGGCTAAATCGTTCAGTCCGAGAGCTAGATATATATAACCCGAGGTTTAGGAAATGTATCACAATTGGTCAATTTAGCCCTAAGTAAATCGAATTAGACCTAGGGTTAAATGCATTTAGTCCGAGGGCTAAATCATCTAGTCCGCGGGTTAAATCATCTAGTCCGCGGGTTAAGTCATTCCCTTCCGAGGGTTAAATCATGAGTCCGGGGAATGGATCTAATCAACCCGAGGGTTAAATTGTTTAGTCCGAGAACTAAATGAATGTAATCCGGGGTGTAGGAAATGTATTACAATTGGTCGACTTAGATCTAGGATTAAATCGATTTAGCCCGAGGATTAAATCGAATTAGTCCGAGGGCTATTTGTGAAATTTTGTCTGCGCCAACCATATTCGTGACACTAAATGCTACTGAAGAGAGCAAGGGTGGCGTGGATAGGCGTGTGTCACTTCAATAGAGAAAAGAGGCTATGGCAGTGCGGGGACGGTCCGTGTCAAGATAGGGACTGGATCGACGCGAAAGACTTGTCAAGACCTTTGGTTCATACCTATGTAGATGGATGTCTGTGGCTGTTGAACTTCATGGAGTTCTACTTTTTATTTCCAACAGAAATATTGTAAATCCCACTCCCAGTGAACTGACAATATAACCGGTTGTTCATGTACAATCTTGTCATCTACTCCCTTATTAGACCCACATGTAACTGTGACGTACATGGTACTTATGAAGTGTATGTTTGGAGTTTCTTATAATGTTTATTATTTTAATTTCGACAAAATCTGGAGATTCTGTATAGCAAAGTTCATTAATTACCATGGTTGTTATGGAAACAGTCTGTTTATGTCTAAAAGAGCCTAACCACCTAATCGTATTTATAAAATGGCTTCAGCCTAATTTTCTTACCAAAGTTTCATTTGGAAAGGCACGTCATTGACGAGAAGTTTATTATATACATACAATTTTATTATTGTTGCATGATTATGTTTTTGAAAACTAGTTACCACAAGGGAAGTCCAATCACATGAATAGTATGTCAGAGTATTCATTATTAGTTATCATTATTAGAATTACATTTTCATCTAATGTGACGGAGGTCTGGAATTTGATTAAGCTCGGGGATGGGAGGAATGGGACAGTCAATGAATCAGTAATTGTCGGATAAGTCACAATCACGCTATGTCGGGAATTGTGTGCTTGTAAACTCAATAGCATTACCTCTTTCATTAAATATTCCTATAAAATGTGAGCATGATATGATTGGACTCATGGAATCCTGTTACGAGTAATATTATTGCTGTATTATAAGGTATTATTATGTTTATCTCTGTATGTGATGTACATACTTCTTTTGAAATTTAGCCCGTTGTGTGGTATGAAATAAAACGGACGCAATGTGCAATAAACTTGAAATATTGTTCCTATTAATTTCGTTTTGACATAAATACTCTATTTGGATGGAATTCGAAAGGTTTAAAAACTTTTTGAATTGGTAATTTGTAACAAAAAACAATGGCAATTGCTTTGTGTCTGCGACCCAGGGATACATATTTTTTTCTCAGAATTTCATTGAAGAAATAGCCTCCAATATTCCCTACAAAAATGAGTAGGCTCGATCGTGTGTTTTTGATTATATAATGCTAATCTTTGATTTTTAATTGAACTCCCAGAATGAATGTGAATTTAATAATCGGGATATAGCCAAAGAAGTTGTTGGATTTATCGAGAAAAAATCATTTTGCTGTTTCGATTGTGATTCAAACATTTACTTCGATTCTACACGAAATCTGTTTCATAAATGGAAAAGATCCGCGTTTAATATTGCGGAAGCTCGCAAACAAAAGTTTACATAACACAGCGTCGACGGACGTTTGAATAATTTTGCCTGTTTTGGGCATTTTCATGTGCATTTTAGAAGGGTAAAACATATGTAAATATGATACTCATAATTTGAATAATATTTGGACATAAGGACGGAAGATATGATGATATTGAAAGTATGGGTTTAGTTTTGGTTAACGATGTCGTATTTCAGGTATATAAAACACAGTCAGAAAAATGGTGTTAATTAACACTAAAAATTGGTGTTGACTTCAACACCAAAAAACAGTGTTGAGTTACGGCCTACACCATATTGCCCCAACACCATTTATTGGTGTTAGTTAACACCGTTATTTGGTGTTAGTTAACACCGTTATTCGGTGTTGAGTCAGCATCCGCACCCGTCGATCAACACTAAAAAATGGTGTTGAGCCTGTTTCAACTTTATTGGTGTTAGTTAACACTGTTAATTGGTGTTGAGCCAGCATCAGCACTTGTCAGTCAACACTAAAAAATGGTGTTGAGCCAGCTTCAACACCATTTATTGGTGTTAGTTAACACTGCTAATTGGTGTTGAGCTGGTGTTAGTTAACACTTAGTTAACATCTGCATATTAATAGAGCCTGCACCAATTTATGGTAGGTGGGCACATACGGCATCGGGGTTTCATTCCATATATTAAAGTTGAATGCATCTGCATATTGTCAGAGCCTGCACCAATTTATGGTAGGTGGACATGCACCGTCTAGGTGATTTCGTTCAGTATTCACTTTATAGGTGAACAGAACCATTCAACGCCGGATAGGTCTTTTCGTTTAATATTCACTTTATAGGTGAAGGAACTGATCAACGCAGCGCTTAGGTGTGGGAAATCAACATACGCTTTATAGGCCATGAGATTTGTGTCTTTCCTTTGTCTGACGTTATAACTGTCAGCTATGCTGGTTTTGGAATACTCTGGGCCAGCCAGCCCGGCATTGTCTTATATAAGGATAGATGCGGGGCGCGCGGACCTCGGCGGAAGCACTAGACAGAGAATCGTAAAATCCATCCGTCATTTGCAAATTTGTGTTTCTTTTTCCAATGAAAAGTTGAAAAACTGGCAGTAAAGCGCACTGTGCGTCGCAATAAACCGGCAAAATACGTACAAGTAAGTTTACTCTATACGTATACGGCAATTATGACTGGAAAATTCCAATTTCTTTGTCTACTTGCTTGGTATAAAGTAATTTTTCAAACCAATTCAGCTTTAAACAAACCTACGACAGCGAGCTACAGTGCGCTTACCCAGCCGTCAAAATCCTGGGGTTAACACAGCGGTAAACACCGTTATTGTCAGCATATAGCACGGATAATCTGTTTTACTTTTTCCCCCCTTCTGTTTTCATAAGGCTGTTAATTATACAGATTGAATGATTGACTTAATGATTGACTTATTGATCAGGAAATAGTAAATAACGCAGATATATACTTGTTTTAGCGTTATTGTCAGCATGTAGCCCTTTACGGATAATTTGTTTTAATATTTTTTTCTTCTGCTTTTATAAAGCTGTTAATTATACAGATTAACATGTGGAGATATCAATAGAACTCACGTACTGGTATGTGCTATATGCCGACAATAACGGCGTCACCCCAGAAATTTGGCAGCTGAGTTAAGCCACTGTTGTATTTATAGCTGTTTATTACTTTTTCTGGAGTCTTTATCATACAATTGATTCTTTGCGCTGTTAAATGTTACATTATTAATAATATTTTATCGATTGCAAACGATTACCAACCTCAAAGGGGGCGGAAATCCGAATTAACGGTGAAAATCGCCCCCTTTTCTTAACACTGTTTTTTTGTGTTGAACTGGTCTCAACATCATTTTTCAGTATTAGATTTTCAACACCATTCTTTCAACACCGTTTTTTGGTGTTGAACTGGTCTCGACACCATTTTTCAGTGTTGGGTTGGGTCAACATCATTTTCTCACCACCGTTTTTTGGTGTTGAACTGGCCTCAACACCACATTTTGGTGTTGAATTATGTCAACACCGTTTCTCAACACCACTTATTGGTGTTGAACTGGCCTCAACACTAAAAAATGGTGTTGGGCCAACACCGTTTTTCTGGCTGTGAATCTTGTATACTTGAATGCGTAAGAAACCGATAAAGACATACAATTTTAAACGTACGCGGACGCTGTTTTGCGTGACATTTGTAAGACTTTCACAGCATATTACTTAGGTAGTTCCGTTCGGAGAGAATGGACTAAATTAATTGCTGGCTTCACAAACCCAATAGCAAAGGAATTTTTCTTTGCTCACTATTTTCCACAACCCGGTTGAGCTCTCTATTAGCATTATTTCCAGTATTCCCTGGAGCTATTTTCTAGCTACATCTACACCCAGTTAAGTCGCATTGAGTAAGTTCAAGTTTGTTTGTATAATCGAATAACAGAAGAGCTGATATAGCGACGATTACCGTTAGCAAACGGTAGCGCACGATCCTGCTGATAATAAAGGTGTGAGAGCATATAGTAATTCATATGTTAGAGCCAGTAAAGGCGATTAAAACCTTGTGCAGGCGAGAGAATTCATGCGTTAGCCAGCTTAAACTGACAACGCTAACCGTGAGGAAGGCAACGTTGAAGGGATAATAAGAGGATTATAGGTGAACAAAGGCTGCGCGATACAGCGTGATGATCGCCACGTTCTTTGCTCGCTGTTCAATGAGCGTGCGAAAAGTTACGATAGATTGCTGAAGACAACGTGAAGAAAGCCACCTTAGACAGCTCAGATAAGGCATTTCTAAGCGAACGTGAGCAAAATCACGCTAAATGCACAAAATGTCATTTCTCACGTTGTCCTAGTTCACAGTGATAGTGAGATCCACAATAATTCTTATGCGTTAATCACATAATCAATAAGCCGGCCTAGCTTCCAATTGACCTTTTTGCTATTGCAAGGTTTTGAGCATGGAAAAGTAAATTGAAGATCCTGGGCATTATAATAACTGATTTATGCCTAAAAAATTATTAGATAAAAGCAGAGATGTATAAATATAAATATTATGTAAGACCCACAAATAGTTGTAATTTTGTGTATAAAACACATAATCAGTGTATATAAGCAGGCCTCTCAGGGCCTGCCAGGGGCTAGACTGGATGAGTCTCTATTTCATATGTACTATTATTAATAATAAAATGATCTTTGATAAATAGAATGAGAAAAAAAAAATGACAAAAAAAAAATGACAAAAATATTATTTCAAGCATTTCTTAATAGGCAGAGTTACTTCCTCTTGTTTCCCGTTTAAAATACATTATGAAACAGGGGCTGGATCCAATCTAGCCAGGGGCTTGCCACAGGCCTGACGTTAGCACGACCCTAATTTTCGACCCATTTCACGGCACTCCAGTCACAATTATTGCACTCCGCCACTTTTTCATATTTTCAGAAGCGAACAAATGAAATACCCATATACTTCGCTCGTTTCTAGGCTTTGCCTATTTTATATTATTGTGCGACGCAGTGTTGGAATCGTAGTTGCAATTTTCATCAGTATCATCATCGGAAATCATTCATGGTTATTTTACAGAACGTAGAGTGTTATCAGGACATTCAAAACGCACGCACATTTTAACTAATTGCAGGGGAAAAAAACAGAAAAAACATCTACTCAAGTCTGTTTATTAAAGAAGTCTGGATAAATACATAGACTGAAGACATGTGACATGTATCTTATAAAATAACACCGTTTTTTTCCTAAATTTGAAAGAAGTTCAAGGGAGGTAACTCCTAGGAAGCCACATGCGTTTGGACATTTCCCTGCTCTTGGTCTTGCAGTTAAATGATATTAAAAAGTAGTTTTCATAATTTTCCTGTTCGGGGTGGGGGTGGTTTGTCATTACACTAGGTCCAGTTTTCGACATCACATTGAAGTCTGATTTTCTTATATACATTGATCCATAGATACATCAATGTTTACTGTGAACAGAGAGTCAAGATACCAACTGATGAACTATGATGGCCCATAGCTATTACACCCATGGATTGTTCAACCTTCTCTCTTAGTGTTGCAATATGTGCAATTGGCTTGATAATGAAGACATGATTGCATTATATCGCCTATTGTCGAATAAGAAACTGGTGGAGTAGGAAAACGGTAACAACGGGCAGTTTAAATGCTCTTTCTGTTGCCTCAGTAAGCACATTGTATCTTAGCAACTATCATAATCTCAACATGAAACGCAGTCTAAAATGATTATCACACACAGAGAAAAGGTTGGTCATCACAGGGACAATCCACGGATGTAATACCTATGGTCCGTCATACCTCCGTCTGTATCGCATTGGTGTGTTTAGCCGGGGTCCTTGTATCGAAAAACCCGCTACGGTTGATTTATTATTTCTGTCTCATAAATCATTTCACACTCAAAATCGATCAATGGCGGGCAATACGCAATACCATGTAATCATTTCTTCACAGTGAGTGTATATACTTGATTGCGGTTAATTAACAACCAACCACGTTATCGTCATATTCTTTTTGAGAGCCAGAGAAATAACGCTGAAAGTGAACATGTGTACTGTTAGTGATTAAATTTGAGAACCTTAATAATAATATAGTTACTTATTACCGACATCTCATCGATGGATAGAAACGAGTAAACTTCTCCAAACATAGGCAACTGGATAGGCTGAATGTTTGACCTGGATATGATTACCTCATTTAAATGGCAAATGAAACGGAAATATGAAAAGAAATTCATTGAACAAGTATAAGGACAGAACCTTATGAGATATTATTTCAACAATAAATACATTGAGTATGTATACATCAGAATATGCAGCAACCTTTTCGTACAAATGAAGAAAACCAATCCAAATGACCAACTGAATCTAATCCAACCGTGTTATATTGTAGCTATGTGGAGATAGTGAAAGGGACGAGAAATAATAATATATAGTACTAATAATTACAAAATTCAGACCACTTAACTATCCGCACTTTTACAACTAATTAAAACGGACGTTCTCTTAAATGTGGCTACATCATACAAACTTTAACAAAAAGAGAAGGGAAATGACGTACGACTTATCAAACTTTGTATTAAAACATGAAAAAACGATCAATTTGAAGAAAAAATAGAACAAGGCTGAACACAGATTTACGTTGTATACCCGGCAGGTACCAGCATTTTGTGACGTGAGCTACATGTATCCATACATTAAAATATTCAGGACACGTCCTCTGTGAATCACAACCATCTATATCATACATAGTATGTGCCACAAAACTGGACACTAACCGGTATTGCCTAAAAGTTACAGTTACAGATTATAAATATCTTCATTGGAGGAAACCAGTAAAATATCCACACATTCACAACAGATCTGGTTACGACATACAATCTTCTCCAAATGGATAATGTAAATGAAATGCGAACAATTAAATTGTGTACGTACATATGAAAAACCATTCAATTTCAACAAATGTAGAAAAAGGCTGAGCTGGTGAATGTATCAGGCTTGTCAGTAAGGGTGCGTTGCGTTTATTTGAATGTACGTGTATCTCTAAGTTTCTCAATTGAACGTTTGAATGGCAAAACTGGAGTGTCATATCTATATAATAAATACAGCCATAATAATATATACTCTAGTAACTTCTATATACCTGCATTTTGATGTAAGCCAATAAACTAAACCACATTCACCAGCGTTATAGTCATCCTATGCGGGAAAGCCACAATTATAACACCGAAAGTCATATGGATTTTCCTACAGATTGACTTTGAAAAATTGATAATACAGTTATACATTACAGGAATGTCCATGGAAGGAAGTCAGTAAAATATCCACACATATACAAATGGGTTGATCGAACGTTCACGTAAATGATGTTGATGAAGTAGTTAACGTTCATTTCTATACAGTGAATTTGTTTTCCAATTTCAGGATTTAATCATCAGGGTAATAGAAGATAATATATGACAAATAATAGAAGATAATATATGACAAAAAATGTCGATCATCATACTGAAAACATGGCAGCCATGTGTATGTGTATGTGTATCGTTGACACTGAATATATAGAGAAATAAAAATAAATTCTTGCTTGAATCTCATTTCCCCCTTTTTGCTATATAATACTGAACACATATAGTTCTCGTTGAATATGTAATAAAAACAGAGGGTCACCATGCATTCTTAGAAAATAGTAGCGGTATAACAGGTCAAATGAGCCTTTCCATCCCTATGTCCAGAAAGAAGTGAGGATGGGGAATCAGAGTCAGGTGGGGAATATTTTTGAAGGTTCAACTATAAAGCATTTACTCGTTTGCCATTTTGTTGAAACTCAAAACTTTTTGGGATACCAGAAGCAACATCTTCAACCTCATGAACACTTTGCCCTCTACAACCGTTGGATCTAAAATACCAACATGTTGGTCAATCTTTCACCTCTATCGAACCACCAATAGCGTGTATAAATGGTTTTGTTGTGTCAGATAGCAGTCTTTGCTTACATTCGATTTTGAGGGATCTCAACACTTTTGCTAGGAAATGCAGCCTGTTGTGAACAATTCGACAAATCTCAATGTTATAGCTACATAAGAGCGTGGAAATGAACGCGCTCTATTCCCTTAAGGCACATGATCCTCTACAAATGGAAAGGAGAATGAAATACGAGAGAAAACATTCATCGAATAATAGGGAAACAATTTATCCAAATATAAACTGAATGTGTAGATCGGACTTATCACGATATCGTATTGCAACCTTGATCTACCCATGCCAACAACTATCCTCGAATCGCCATTTCGTCATTCGATTCAGTCGATATCTCCCGAAGGCTGCCGTTTTGAGACAACCGCATTGCTAGTCTGCTTGGTAGAAAATTCAGGAATGATCTTGTAAATAGACAGACTCTTTAGACCAAAACTCAAGAAAATGAAAACCCCAAGAGAAGCATTGAAAACAGTGAATATATACCACACTGCAGGAACGTTTGTTCCAACAGCAATGAAGCCAATTCCCCATGTGAAACCCAGAAGAAATGATACCTTGATGAAAGCCAATCTTTGTTTGACATCTGACTTGGATGCGTGCTTCTGAAGGTTTGGTTTGTTACGGAGTGAGTGTATGAAACTCCCAAAAAAGAAAGTGTTTATCAACACAACTACACCGATGGGCAAAGCAAACGTAAGTCCAACGTCGAGGGCCTCAGCGAGGAAACATAACCTTCGATCAGGACCGATAACTCTGCCAGCATAACCGATCTGCGATTGACCGGAAGTAAGGTAATGGATCAGAATGTTAACACCAATGACCAGGATGGGAAAGCATTGTGAAAATAATGTATATTTCATGAAAGATCTCATTTCATCCTGAACCATGAACGGGTTATTGAATTTCCGAAAGAGATGAAAGCCGCAAGTGAGTTTCCAAGCAAATGTAGAGAGCCAGAAGTAATGGATAACTATTGCGAAGAAACGACATAGCTGGAGAGGGACATTAGCCACAGATAAGGTTATATATAATAGCTGTGCCATGAAGAGGTTCGTCCAGAGGGCCATGTTAGTTTTATTTGGTAATAATGCATGAAGACTGGGTGTTGAAGAGTATATAATCAGGGTAGTAGACAAACCTAGGAGTGATAAACTCGTACAGACGATAGTGAGGATTATCTCGGTCTGGTCAAAAACTTGATATTCGATGTCAGCTCCGTCGTCTACACCACTGAAAGAACTTGTGTCAGCAATCATGTCAGCACAGATCCGAACATTCGAACCCATTTTCTGATATTGACCCGGTTGTATTTGTGTTTCGCTGCCCGATTGGTTGACAAAGATGATCCCGTTGTCTTGCATGAGATAATCCGACGCATTCAATTGTATCTGTTCACAATGCATAATTTCGCTGATCCGAATGTACGCTGAGATGGTATCTTTGTAAACTCCTGGTACAAACGGGTCGGTTGGACGAGTGCGTTTTGAATACATATAGGTAAGTTCAGTGAAGATTTCACCAGTTAGATTAATATTTTTGGTAGTTCCACGAGACTTGGTAAAGTCAGCTTCATCAGTGTCTGCCAGCCAGTCCGAGGTATACATTTCCGGAAAGGCGTCATCATCATTGTAATAAAAGTATCCACGATTCACTAAATCTATCATTGACCTTTCAACTATGTACCTTGGCACATTGCTGTGAACAACAAATGCTAACTGAATGGTTATATTTTTAATGTAATAAGTGTCTTTTCCATATATAGGCTTCTCTTCTTTGTATAGATATTTAAGCATAAAATTATGCCAAGACCGAGAAAAAGTGGTTTCCATATATGCTTCTAGATACCCCACGAACGACTCTATATCTATCATTCCATAACTTGATCTGATCAACGCAAATTGCTTATTAATGGGCTTCAGTGAATAGTTCAGAACGTATCCAATCCCTTTGGCCGAATCGAACATGTTGTGACAGGTGTGATTCTCCAGATACTTCCCTACCGGACAGAATAGTTTCCGACACACATTCTGAAAGATTGAAACAACAAATGTTAGATGGAATCTGTTGAACGATGATGACGTCGCTCGATACTATCCGTATTGCAGTTTTATCTCGACATAAAAGTCCGACGCTCGTCGTGTATGACGCAGTCAGTATGTCGGCACCTCTTCCCACTTCCCTTATATGTGTTGTAATTCTATCCGTTCCCAAGTGAACAGATCACTAGCAACGCAACCAACCGACCCCAACTTTAACATAACAATCTGAGGCGGTTCCATACAATTTGTAATTAACATATGCGATCAACATATTTGTCACGAGAGTTATTTGGCTTGATATAAAGCCTTTTCATAGTTGGTCATCGATGGAATTGTACCCTCGCTTCATTGAGACAATATTTCAATATTTAGCAGTCGTCGATTAAAAAATTTTCACGTCCATAATCCAAAGACCTAATTCATATAACAGCATTGGTGCCAAATTCTAAAGAAAAAAAACAATCATAGTAAACATAAATATAGGTTAGTTGCCTGTTAGAGATAAACCGACAACTGCTTCCATTGAATCCGCCAAAATATAAAATAGTGTGCCTGAATAATTGCACGATATGTAACTAATCGAATTGGCGATCGCATGAGCGGGCGCTCGGAAGATATCCCGTTGATTTATGTTTTTGTTTTTTTCACGCCCAACTGGAGACAGCTACATCAGTAATGGCGCTGTCGCCACATCACGTTTATATCTGGCTTAACATGCTACAACGTTTCTTGAGTATAAAATTATCCGGGATGCAATTCACGTGACTCCGTGCGATAGTTGATAGCTGATGGCATGCGTCAGCTCTGGCGGTGACGCGTCGCAATACTGGACCAGATATAAAGAAATAGAGTGTTTATAGGATAGGTTTCGTTCAGATCAAATGCCTACACCAAACTTTTTCTCTAGTTCAGTTGCTTGAATTTCATAGGGAAGCATATCAGTGTAAACCAAAACCTAATGTGATTTCATTGGATGTATAATTAACACATCCATTTCGTATAGAACATCGTGAAGTCTTGCTGACATCACTGACAGCTGTTGACCGCTTCTCTCTTGTAGGAAACCATCTTATGTTTTTATATGTTTACTTCATACACATTTGGAATTGATGCTAGCGGGCATACGAAATAGGTCTTTCGATTATTGACGCGGAGATTGGTTGATGGACGACGGCTGAATGATACATGACGCCTGGATATAACGCTTGCTCTACAAATTGTCCGCTCCTATTTGGAAAACCCGTATACACCTCATTTATAATCATATGCTTAAAACGGTAAAAGAGAAACATTTTCTTAAAGCCTTATTCTTGTCCTTCACTAAAAAAAACGTATTATTAGATTCACTTTCCAAAGGATTTAATGGAAGCCACAGATGAACCAGACTATATAAATGCGTCAGATCCGTCATTCGTTGGGCAGTCTTCGTCCATTAAGAGGTTCCAAAGGTCCATAATCCAAAGACCTGTTTTATTAATAATATAGCACCTAAATTAACATAAATAACAGAATGATGAAAAGGAAATTAGGATTACTTGAAAGATAGAAGCGGTCAACAGTTTTTTATGATGCCGATAAATTCAATTGATACTCTATTCATCAAATCCGCATTATGTCCGTAGAAGGTAGTACATTGGCATGTCGTATCCGAAAAGTGATGTTACGATATTAGTGTGACTAAAAAGAAATATAATGTTCTAATGATCATATTAACCTGCTAGATGCGTGTCTCAGTCACGCTTGGATTGCGAGTGTTCATATAAACACTACGAAGATATCTTTCGCATAGTGTTTATTCGCTTGTGAGTTTCGGCTCCAATGGGTATATACACGTGGAGGAATCATCTTCCTCTACCTTCGCTATCCAAGGTATATTCGTCCGTTACTCTCATTGTACCTCCGTTCATTCATAGCCATATTTGATTCTGTAGCAACTAATGGTGCTTACAAGTCTCCCAACCATCGAACTTTGATGCTTCGTTGATGGTCTGATACACATCAATAGTGATTGGATATTAGATGAATGCGCCACACTACAGAAGAAAATAATGTTGATCTCGACTATCAGCAAAAACCGAACATTAGACGCGAGCCGGTGAAACATTTTTCGACGTTTTCGTAGTTTCTTCTGTTTGTCGCCATGAGAGCGACTAAATCTGGTCAAGAGATAAAACAGAACGCTCATCCGGAAAACAATCAAAACGTCGATAACGCTGACTCGAAAGACAGAACAAAACTTTTAAACAAATTGAAGTGATGCTTATCGTTTGAGTGTAATTCGCTCAAGTTTGCGTTGATAAATCACCCGAGTTGAGTGAACTTGATTCCACTTTGAGTGAATCTCAATTTGGAATAAAATTTTTCACTTAAGTGCTTAAATAGGATACATTTTCACTCTTACTTGAGTGAAATTTCAGTCAAGTCTTTTTAGACAGTTGGACTGGGGAATTGCGGTTGTCATCCGCTGTCATTGTGATTGCTGGTGTTTAATACTTTGACCCAAAAGACGAAGGGCCTCTAGCGGAGGCGCAATGATGCCGGTGTGGAGGCTAAGAATGGCCGATATTCCTTATACAGCTTTTTAGAAATATACTGGAGTAATATTAGAAATACAGGAAAATGAAATAAAAAAATATGGTTGAAAATTATGTAAATCAGACTGTTGAAAATATCGTCAAAAATGACGTAGCCATGGCCTGTCTTCTGTATGGGATGCAAATGGAATACAGGGGGAGGGGGTAAATAGTCCAGAATTGGAGGCGATTCAAGGAGAGTAAGAAACATAGGACCGACGCTGATTGAAGGATCGTCAACACGTGACTGGGATAAATTACAACATATACAAATCGACAATTCGATAAAACTGCAATTGAATAAATAACTAAGAGAGGGTGCAGGTCGGTTCTTATATACATACATGTAGGTGGAATCAACTCAGAACTCAAAACGCACACATCAAAACCAAAAAACAGTTGTCTTTGAAAGCTAAGAGAATACACACCCTGTCGAATTGCAGTAGTTGCATCATTTATATTGAGTTAAGCCGCATCAAACTGGGATATTTTAAACACTTTTTCGAGAAATCTTCAAGAAAACGGGATTGATCGAATTGAATGCCGTATTGTCTTACTGACATTATTGAAATATATGGAGTTTAATAACATTTTTATCACGAGAAAACTTACACTTCGTGAATCCAGGATTTCCGAATCTTGACAATCTGGCGTATTGGTAAGCTGTACTTTGTGCTCGCCAGGACCGTCCTCATTCGCTCGGAAGTTCATCAAGACTGAAAACGGTGCAACCACAGGCGGATCCATCCAACTAGTACAAAGATCCCGGAGCAAGTTTATTCCATTACAGAGAGCACATACGGTATTCTTATAGACGACATTTCCCACCTTGATGGGATGAGTGTAGAACGCACAACCTAGCTCGATATCGGTATTATTGAGTCCTTCTTGCCACTCTCCCGTCACGTTACATCGTGTCACCATGGCACTCGTGAAATTACACTCTCTTACAGTTTCTATATCTGACGGATATGCGTAAATTCCACAGGTTTCCCGTTTCATGACGTAATCTTGATAGTCCGCCAAGGATGCCATACTGTTGTAGTCGACATAATCAGTGCAGAACGAATTCATCGTCCATGTTTCAAACTCGGACACTTCCCAACAGTACGCACAAAATCGGTTTCGGTAGTGTAGACCGGTCACTCTGGAATACACGGGTGTGGACTCGGTCACATTTGTACGGTCAGGAGTTTCACACGACAGCCAAATAACATCGTCCACTTCAAAATGTTTTTGCTGATGAGGACACTGTCCAATCATTAGATATCTGGAATGTAGAATGTGCAATCGTTATATAAAGTAAAATTATGCATGAATCTGTTTGTGTCCTAGACGGAATGTCAAACGGGTACTTCATAATACCCTATAATAAGGTAAATTGGACATTGAAAATGAAACTAAAGTGTAGCTGTTTTGCATACAAAGATTCCCAGTAGAACGAGGATATGGCACGTATAAGCTACAGTTTACTCGAGTCTAAATTCGTGCAAGAGCCTGTTCCGTTTCTTAAAATAGGGGCATTATATTGGACGATTATAAAGATGAGTGAAAAGATTGATAAAATAAAATCGGATAGCTCTACAGTCCTAAATATTTGGACAGACTGTCAAATTACAAGCGTCTGGTCTATCATTCATATTCAGCCGTCGTCTATTAACGAATATCCACATCCATAATCCAAACACCTATTCCATATTCCATATAACAGCATTAGCACCTAATTCAAAAAGACAATCATAGTATAAACATAGGCTAGTGTCCAACAGGAGAGAAGCGGTCAACAGCTTTCAATGATGCCGGCAACATATCATGACGTTCCAAAAATATCAAATCCGTATCGCCACTCAGTATTCTTAATCCGTATGATATTCGTTTGAGTTTGTCATCTAGAGAATGACGTATCTCAATCACGCTGTTTGTCCCTGTTCATATGAACATCATGAGCATCTTGAAGTACATGGCATATGGCCCAAATCCCCAGGTTAAATGGAATAAGACACAAGTTACGAAACGTAAATCTTGATCGTAGATCTTGCACGCTACGCTCGTATTTTGCTATTAGCATGCGATATATATTTAAGAAATTTGAAAAACTTTTATTGGAGTTGCTTGGTGGTATAGCCCTGTTTCTGCAATAATGTTTTGTGACGTTGATTAAAATCGCCACATTAAGAAGGGATCTAGCAAATGCTACTAGTCGAGATACGTATACGCCATCTGCAGGTCCCAATGGAATATTGCTGTCCTGAAAGGGATAGTTTACGATGTCAAAATTGTAATCATATCTTTTGTCATGAAGTCGACGAGAGAGAAAGCCCGCTTCAGGGTTAGGGTTAGGGTTATCTGTGGTTTCCTTCAACCCCAGTGAAGGTGGATATATATCCTTCACTGAGTCATTTATATAGCGATTATCCACAGCGAGAAGGTCGTCTATATAGCGTTTGGTGAATGAGAAGTAACGGGCTTTGAATTGATTGGATTTTGAAAGCGCTTGCAATGAGTCATATTCTTAAGAGAACAGATATAGGTCAGCCAACAGGGGTGCACAATTAGTACCCATTGGTATACCTATATGCTGATGATATATTGTGTTGCCAAATTTCACAGAGATATTATTGAGAAATTCAAGCAGTGAATTACTCTGCTAAAGTGTTAAAGATTAAATGGTTTTAAGAATACATTTGCGATGTTCGTTTTGAACACATCTGAACGCATTCCTAAACATATCATTGTCTAAATGATTAAATTTCAAACGATTTTCTGTACGCATACTGGCTAAAATCTAAACATATTTATACATCAAATTGAACAACTAGAGCAGTGTTGGTTTTAACGTACCTTTTTGGGGGTTGAGACGCAGTTTCCTTGAATCCCTGCGAAACACAAGTTAATCCGTCAGGAGGATGAGCAGTTTTGGTTAGATATACATCAGGGCAGCAATCTTGAAACCTTGAACAGTCGGTGTCACATTTACAATTGGAGCAGTATGTGATTGGACATTCATACTGGCCGAGGCTTTGGTCACATACGCTGATCGTCCCACAGATGTAGTTGTCACTTTTAATTATGCTTTCGACCAGAAACGTTCCTCCTAAAAAGTCAGGTGGCTTTCCGTCATCAACAGCAAACCTTCTTGATCTCGAAATAGATTGGATTGTCTGGAATAGATCATCGCTCATTTTCAAACCTTTCTTGTTCTTGACATTCTGTTCTGGAGATGAATCTCTATAGATTTCCCACTCGTCTACAGTCATAATTTTGAAGGGTTGTAATGCCGTTGGATATTCCAGTCCATTGTTCGCCCTGTACGTCGAATTTGCATGGACTCCGCTCTGTGATTTCTCGAACTCCCCTTCCGAACAGATTGAAGTGATAAAGTTTACCATTATCAAATGTGCATAAACTCTACCAAAGGCCATCACGAAAGCGTGCTATGTACAGTTGATAATTTGTTTTTGAGAAACCCTCGTTTCGACAACTAAACTATATGAAGACAGGAATTGGCGCTCAATTTAGTGTAGATGTTCTCTGGATGGATGTGCGAGGTGGAATATTAGCAATATAGACTTGTGAAGTAGACATAATCACTATTGGTGCCCGACGAAAGCGTATCTCTTTTTCTCATCTCTTAGTGTTTGATATTTAATTTGGGTTTGTCGTTGTTTGATGAGAGACTTTATCAATAAAAGATATTTTATCATTCGGATAATTCACCCAATGATAGAAGCCCGACATTTGATTTATGAGATATAGCCATAAGCGTGTGTTGACGCTTTGATTGGGTTTTGCTTCATCTGTATATCAATGCTTTGATTTTATAAAATTGTATTTCATCATTACCCTTAATACATTCTCTTTTACTTTTACATTTACTGATTGCAAAGTTTTCTTCTGATTGAGTCCTGTAAATAATCTTTTATCTCTCTCACTTTCCTTGACAGTTCTCGGAATTTATATGGACCACATTCGAGCTTTGTCAACAACTTTAATTATATGGCTCTCCTGTAGGCAGTTGCTCCTCTCTGCTGTTATTCCACCGATGATCATGAGTCAATTCCACCCAGAGACATAGTAACAATTATCAGCTTAAACTTAGGAAGATGCCAGTCGATATCGTTTTTGGACAACAATATACGAAGTCGTGCTGAACTACTCGCCCGGCTTTGATAACACGCATTATTTGAAATACAAATAAGGCTTGCGAAGTTAGAAACGGTTTGAAAACATTTTGGGATCAAAGAATACCGATTTTTACGACAGAACGCCCATGATGTCGGGCTGTCCGTCTGAATGGTCTCACATGAGACCGTTAGTAAATAAATGTATGTAAATAAATAGACATGAAATAAACACTAAAGAAACATAAGTAAGTTTCTTGAAAGAGAAAATCGGCTTGGATAAACATGATAATGGAATATTGGTCAGTGACACGGATTTCCACGACAGGAGCATCGTGGTGTCTCCACGGCATCATTGAAAACTGTAGACCGCTGTTCTGTTATAAAAAATAGCTTGTGTGTATATATATTTAGGACGGGAAAGAGAAGTTGGTGAAAAATATAAAATTCCAACGACTAGAGAAACATAAAAGTAAAATAAAAGACACTATCAGCGTACAAAAGCAGAGAGCGTACAAAAGCAGAGAGCGCACAAAAGCAGACAGTTACCAGTTTCAATGTGCTGAAAGGGAAACAGACGTCAACACAGCGGTCACTTGAGTAAAAGAAAAGGAAAGTCACCTTATATCAGAGGTACAAACTCTGGTAAAAGAAAAGCTCGATATTACCACCTTCAAAGATGGCCAGTTTACCGATCCAGTCTGGTCTACTTGTGTGAGCCTACATCGCCTGGGATTTGGTGTCCGTAACATAGCACCGTGTAACCGGACTGTTACATGTGTGATTGTTCAGACAGAACTGGGTATTTTACCAGGTGACACAACTATCCAGCGTTCCATATTTTAAGCAAATATACTTTATAACATGAGCAGTGTGACTAACGTCACAGGACCTACGAAGTAGAGTAGGCATTAGGACTCGGAACGCGAACTGAACTCTTGGAAATCCCCGCCCCCAGTTAGAATCCTGCCTATATTAAGATGGGCACCGCCCAAGTCAGAATCGAAATCACCAGAAATTTTCATCAAAAGTAGGTCAGCTCAAGACTTGTTGGTAACAATCTCCTAATGCGCCTTCATTCCAAAAATAAATAACGATCGCCGATTTAATTTCACAATTTGTTAACTAAAGGAAACAGATTGAATAATAAAAAAGTTCAGTAGATTTCAAGCTTTACGTGTGAAAATATATCGATCTCTTTAATGGTTTTCAGTGCCCTTGTCCAGGTTCAAAACAACTTTTTGAATCGCATTATTTTCCCAACAATACAACAAATTTTTATATATAGTACTATAGTAGAAATGTAGCATTTATGTAGTTTACGGTAATTCAACTCAAGACCAACACCTTCTATGCACAAGATAATAATGATTCTATGTCATTCTCCTGGGCATAACCGGCACAAAGACGAATAAATAGCGTCTACTTACTTTATCTAGTTAAATTCTACCCGAAGAAAATAAATTAAGACCCTTTAAACATGCCGTCATGGCTTTGTTTCCCCCTCAGTAAACTTTTATTGTTGTTGCTCACGCAGACTATTCTGAAGGATGATGCCACATCTTTCTTCTGCTGGGTTATTTAATTGGTTGATGTAGTATATTTCACCACGAGTGCGTAACTGTAACTTGACCTGAACTTGACGCCTGATGTTGTCTGTGAGGAAATGTTTCAAGGATGTGAAATAGGATACACGTTAAAGGCCACAGTTTACATATATCTAGATAACAATATACTGAATTGTGTGTAGGCTGGCAAGTTGGTAATAGCAGTGTAGAAAAATGCACTAACAAATGATGGAAAATTAGCATTTCCTATTTCATTATCCCATCACGTTTTGTACTGTGTTATATATACAGTGAAACATACAGCCAAGGGTTCCCGATGGGCATGACAGTGCACTCGCTGAGCTATCAATAAATAGAAGAAAAAAATTATAAATCAAATTTTCAGCAGAATTCGATCAGCTCAGAACTTGTTGGTAACAATGCCCTAATGCACGTTCGTGCCAAAAATCAAGGTTCTAATGTCGATGGTTCTCCTTATTTTGCCGACGAAAGGACTCGGATGGACTGACTCACTCACTCACTCATTACCGGACAATTTGCGATCTGTAGCCTACTTCGTAGGAAAATACATGTGGGAAAATCTGTAATGGAAATCAACAACAACATTTTACATCTGGATGGCACAAGCGATAATAAGCACCATCACATTGTCTTCCAAACAGCGCTACCCTCTGGAAGCATGTCTTTGGCAATAGTGGGAGGGGGATACAGATATCCACATGGAGACATTCCAGAACATCTTTCGGGAATATGTTGATATTCTAGGGAATACCTATAGAATAGGTAGGAGGAGATGGAGGATCTGTGATGGAGTTCATGCGCCCTATTCTATAGTATATGTCACCCAGCTGTTGGATCGCCACAAGACTTTCGTTCATATCTTCTTACACAGGTAACATTATGCCATTTCATACCTTTCAACACACAACCGATTCACCTTTCTGTCCGAAAATGATATAGCATATATTTCCCACATCATCGACATCCAGCAATTTCTTTCTCTCGCCCAACTTAACAACATGCTTGTTAAAGCTGCCCAGGCCGATGTTAAAAATGCCCTTCCCATCGCTATCAGCAGAGCCATTGCCATTTTCCATATGTTCATCACCAGAATCATTTTACAAGGTGAAACCATCCCGCACATATTGGACATGAATCCTTTGTTGAAGAAATTAGTTTGCATTGGAAGGTTTAACTGTTCTGACTGCAAACTTTCGAGTTGATCGTCAAATGCCAGTTCTAACCAAAAGGATGTTCCAAATATGTCTATCAACCAGTGATAATTCAAATACTGATGTGACATTGGAGGCAATAGGAATGCTGTGTTTCGTTCATAAAACAACTGTCAGGAGGAAAACATGGAATAGAGACGGATACTTTATACCAGGAATCATCGAAAATCTGGAATCAACCATTCTAGTGGTAACTGGGGCATAGCTCGCAACACAGGATCCCAGTGAAATGGCGCAGTTAATTTCAACAGCCCGAAGGAAGTCAGCCGTATTCAAGGCCGTCTGGAAAGAGAAAAGGAACTGGTTAAAATCAAAACAGAAGATTGTAAAGGAGGTGAAGGCAGCAGCTGTGCAGCAAAATACCTTAGACAATGTCACGACATTGGGTGGCCAATGTAAAAGCCCGGAAGCTGTAGATGACCTAGTGTCTGATTGTATAAACCAACAGGAAACAACACAAGCCCTAAAACCTCATAAATCCTCTCGCTCGCCGCTCTAAGTGTTTCTTCAGTCAGCATGAAAACAAATCCAGCGGAACTTTAGCAAAACTCTCAAACACATTGTCAGCATTCATTTACGACGACAACCACTAATGAAGCAAGCGAAGAAAACACTTCTCTGCACCTACAATTCTGCTGAAACTTCAGCCCAGTCCTGTCGCTTTGGAAAGCGAAACGAGCCCATACCTGACCTCAGTGATAAGAGGAATCGCTATGCATGGAAAGTAGGAAATCGAACAAGTGGTATACTGGCATAGTAATAAGAAAGAGTGAACAGACCCCAGAACGCGCATTTGAGGATGATGAAAGTGGGTTAAAACCTGTATGATGTTGAGTATATTGGAGAAGATGAGATCTGTAATTTACCTTTGGAAAAACACTGGATTAGAGAGGAACTGAAATAACTGGTTGAACGATAGGTAAAGGTAAATGTGAGAGAATTATTCATTTTTTATCTGCATACTTCTTCACTCTTTCACGAAAGTATTTCATGAGCAATAATTTGCTCTATTTATTGCAGTTGTGGAATGTTGCAGCTAGTGGGAATCTGTGAAATCCTGTCATTTCTGCTGCTGCTATGAATTAAGTATAACTTAAGTGTTCGAATTAAATGCGTGTCCTTCGAAGTTCACAAATGAATTGTATGCCAGAAATGCATTAATTATTGTAGAATATTTGTATAGTTCTTTCATGGACAATATCAAAGATTTCAACACTGAAGTCTGAAATTTGTTTTCTAATTGCAAGTACACCCGGGTCCATCATTCTCATTAAGGTTTCATTATAATAATTAGTTTGCTATCTACATATTCACATAGAGCCTTGTCAGATGTTGATATGGCCCGTGTGGACCCTCATCACCTCTTCACCCCGAAAATATGTACAGGTTGTGAATATTCATCTTCTCATGACATCACTTCCTCCTTCTCCTTGGACATCGAAGTTGAGAGTTGTTGATACTCCCTTTTTTAAGCCGTTTTTTAACTATCTGGCAGTGATCCTCTAAATATTTGTATCTAATTCAGCTCAAGCCGGCGCTATGAGTTTCGAGATCATGTCATTCTAGATGTTCATATGAACAGTCACAACAAAAGCGTGGCTGGGATACAAATCATCACAGGGATCACTTTTGGTTCTTGTGGACCCTCGGTGACCGAGTGGTCTGAGGCGCTTCGCTGGTGATCGCTAACCTCGCATCGCTGAACCGGCACTGGTTCGTGCCCAGCTGATCCATGTGTGAAAGTTTGTCAGTTACTTGCCGACGGGCGGCGGTTCTCTTCGGGTACCCCGGGTTTCTCCACCAACCAAACTGACTGTCACCATATGAGTGAAACAACTTTGTTTGTGACACTAAGACAAATCCCCTCCCCCTTTCGGTTCTTGTGAAGGTTTTAGAAATATTCAGTCAGTATACTTATCTGTGGGGTCATACGACCTCTTGTCAAGTACGCCGGCATCGTTTTTCACCACTCTTTTAATGTTGCGTTTAATTGCAACTATTTACAAAATTGACCCTGTTTTTAGGGTAATCATACATAGTCTCAAATATAACTCAGGAGTATATACTTCATACATAGATAAATTATAAGGCGGTGCATTTCAATGTTTTCATTTTATGGACCTCTTAAATTGAGGATGAAACTGATCACTTGTTGACATTTCCAAATTAATATCACATTTCCAAACAAGCCTAATTCTGTATATGAGGCGTGTTCGCCTGTAGCCTAGGGCATTGTGTTTCAATGACATACTGCGGTCCCAGGAAAGGATGTGAAGCTTGTAAAGATTAAATAATTTAAGCAAATGTTGGATTAGCCTAGTGCCAATGGTGAGTAATGTCTTTCGATTATGGATACGGTACTTGTTTCTGACGCTTGTATTGCAATTATGTTTGGCAAACGTCAGAATGTGAATGTTTGACACTGATTGGGCTTTCCACTCACTTTGTGATCTTACAAATTAACGGATAAACATACGATAGAGGAAATCAACATCAAACGTCGTGGGAAATTAATGATTAATCAATCAATGTAATCGGTAATGTGAAAACTCTCTACCTTTGGGTCATCTAGTAAACGAGATTGAAACTAACACATTTTGATTCCCTCAGTCACTCAACTAAATTGAGTGAAGAAACACTTGCGATTCAAAAGATTAGAATAACTTTGATGTTGATCAACAATGAATATCATATTTCCCACACGACTGATCAAAGAGTTTTTCAGCTTTGATGGCAGGATCATCCGAAATTTGAAATGGTGTCCATGTTACCTGAGTCACTTGTACCCATTAGGATATTTACATGCTGCTAAATAGTGTTGCCGAGGTTTACACACATACACACACATCTACAGACACACACACAGATGATTATAGTATAACGGACTGGAGTATTATATTTATGCCATAAGCGTTTTCACCTACATGTAGTCCAGTCAATATGGCCTGGGGAGCATTTCTAGATATTGGGCCGCCGCGAGCTTTCTTATGTAGGCCATTTTGTTTTTCAAAATGGTCACCAGAAGCCTTTATTACCATGTCGAATCCTGCACTGTTTTATCTGTTTTCAATATTTTTGTTGGTCATTTGTCAGAATATGGAGAGAAAATCCCATTTCAATGTTAGACAGTTCATATGTCCGCCTCGGTCATCTCTTGGATTTCAAGATGGCCGCCATTCGAATCCGATTTCAGTCAGTAATCTAATAACTGCAAAATATGTATACATTATTCAACTCAATACGCCGTTGTTTAGAGCTCAGCACGACGAACAATTCACAAGAGCTATGATGTAATACCGGCCATCTTAGATATCCAAGGTGACCGCCATCGGAGCTTTATTTTAGTTCAAATCCATGTATCTATTACAGTGACCACTCACAAACTTCGAGGTTAAGATGGCTTCACTATAGATGTGTGTAGTCCCGGGAAAGCATTACCGGTCATATCGGGTTTCGAATTGGCGACCACAGGAAAACATTTTTTTAAATCTTGTAATCAACCAAATTATCAACATGATTTGGAAATAAAGCTCAGAAACTTCTCATAAACACAAGTCTCTCACCTTAGCATCAGCGATAGACGTCTATGTCTTCAATAAACTCTTACTATATATGATAATAGATATTATTGGGAATATAATATTCTCTCCCCTATTCATACAATATTACAAACTGCATGTAGCAGGCGTGAAGGAACAGTTATATGCCTGGTCACACATGAACATATCTTAGAATCTGGGAAATAGAAACGCATGTTCAGATAGAACTAACTGTTTTACAGAAAAGGCAATATCGATTCTGATGTGGACGCATGGACAAAACTGACACAGAGTACATTTGATGAAATGATTGAATGATACTTTTAACTCACATCACTTTACATAACAGAGACACCAGAGTGTATACGATGGAATGGTCGAATGCTTCGAAGCGTATCTCCGTATACCTAACACAATAATGCAAAGACATTACGCTAGTCCAAATACGGGCACCAGAACCACGCTCAATTTCCAGGTAAATAATCCCATCTTCATCATACGTCTAGTTGAAAGCTGCATGTTCTTCGGCTTTGAATTATCATCGCTGATGAGCTCATCAAATTATATGACGAGAAAATAGTTTTAAGATGCCGACAAGACGACACGACTTTCTTGTCATTCAAACTCGATAGAAATTTGCAAAATATGCAAGGTGATAAACGACCCCTAAAGTCAAGTCTTAGTTACAATACAAAACGTAGCGCCAGTGACTTGCCTGCTATAGCGTTTTAGTGATATAGTGGTATTTATAACCAAACTTGCGAGGTGACTGAACTCAGCTGAATATGAACGATTATCTGACTCTACAGAATGCTGGTATTGTGCTCCTTGTGTTCTTCCAAATTTTACGGATTCATATTTTGGAACTGATCTTCAAGACACCCCGGAAAGTGCTTCAAATGATGACAGTTTTATTTCAAACGGCCACAGTATGATTTTAATATCAGGAAGCAACACCCGAAAAACTTTATTATGTCATATCTTAACATAAACAGTCTTCGATTCAAATTCCAGTCGTTCGTGAATTTTATTCATGGGCAAAACCTTGACGTTACGGCTATAGCCGAAACTAAACTAGACGACTCGTTTTCAAAGGATCAATTCAAGCTGGAAAACTACCGAATGTTCCGCCAAGACCGAACCTCCGTGGGGGGTGGTCTTTTGGTTTATGTAAAGTCGGACATACCTTGTCACAGGAAAAAAGAACTGGAAGTGAACTCTGATCACATTGAAATGATTGTGCTCGAAATGAAACTGAAACAAAGGACGTGGCTATTGTGTGTTTCGTATAAACCGCCGAGAGTTTTAGACACAGTATTCAGAGAAACAATGTCGGGTATTATGGACCGTATCGCCAGTTTGTACACAGATTTTGTTGTTATTGGTGATCTAAACTTTGACATGCAAATACCAAGCAAGTGTAAGGTTCTACGTGTTCTGTGCGAAGCTTATGACATGGACAACTTAATCACTGAGCCAACATTTATTCGTGAAAACAGTAGGTCTCTAATTGATGTCATTCTCACTGCCAACAAACGCTGTTTTCTAGACACATACTGTATCGACACGGGAATTAGTGACGGACACAGTTTGATACTTGGAGTTTTGAAACAAATCTCGATTAAACGACCACCGAGGAATGTTACCTATCGGAGTTTTAAATCATTTAGTGCTGAGTCGTTCAACTAAGACCTACAAGAACTTCCTTTCTCTGCTATGGAAATCTTTGACGAAGTTGACGATAAGCAGTGGGCTTTTGAGAAACTTCTCACAGGCGTACTTGACGATCACGCACCTATAAAATCAAAAGTTGTGAGATCAAAACAGCCGCCTTTCATGAACAGAGAGCTGCGCAAAGCGGTCATGAACAAATCACGGCTATTAAACCGATACAGGAAATATCCAACCGCTCGCAACTGGGAAAACTACCGCAGGCAAAGAAACTTTACCACATCAATCCGTCGCAAGTCCATGAACTATTACTTCATGGAACGCTGTTCAAACGGTGCTAGAACGATCATTTTTGGAGAACCATCAAGCCGTTTATCTCCAGTAAGGACAGTGCTGGGAACAATGATGCTATCTTCATTCAGAGTGATGATGGTATCATAACGGATCCAAAGGAGGTGGCAAAAAACTTCAATAACTATTACATCAACATTGCTGCCAACATAGGCACGGAGCCAGTGATAGAGCGAGACTCGCCCGTGTCTTATGTACAGAAATGTGTGTCTATTCATTCTGACAATCCAAGTATTCTGAAAATCCAACAGTCGCGTCAGTCAGTCTCGAATGGAGATCAATTCTCTTCCCATAGTGTAACTGAAGAGGACGTAAACCGTGTACTAGAAGGCTTAAATGACAAAAAAGCCTGTGGTTTTGATACGATACCTGCGAAAGTACTAACAGCAAGCGCAGATTGTCTCTCTGTGCCATTATAGCTCACATATTCAACTCTTCTGTCCGAGAGTCGAAGTTTCCAGCACAATGTAAGCTCGCAGACGTGGTTCCCATCTTTAAAAAGGACAGTCCTATGGTTTGTAAAAATTATCGCCCTGTCAGTATACTGACAGGTATATCCAAACTGTACGAGAAGCTTATTCACCAACAGCTCCTGCCCTTAATGAACAGTATTCTGTACGACAATGTGTCAGCGTTCCGCCAAGGCTTTAGCTGCCAATCAGTTCTTGTCGGACTTCTGGAAGACTGGAAGAGAGCTTTAGATCAGAACAAATGTGTCGGTGTAGTTCTAATGGACCTATCCAAAGCTTTTGACAGCATGTCACACTCGTTGTTAATCGCCAAGCTCAAGGCTTACGGTTTGTGTGATTCAGCTGCGGCGTTTATCGGGAACTACCTCTCCAACCGGAAACAGCGGGTCAAATTGTCATCTGTGTCCGTGGTGAGTGACTGGATGGAGACCATCAATGGTGTACCTCAAGGATCGGTACTTGGACCAATATTGTTCAACATATTTACCAATGATCTATCCGACTTCATCAAACACGCTGAACTCTATAATTATGCCGACGACAATACCATATCGGCCGAAGAAGATTCCATTGAATCAGTGAGAAACGTTTTACAAATTGACTCCGAAAACGCAATTGACTGGTTCAAGTCGAACAATCTTGAGGCAAATCCTGACAAATTTCAATGTATGGCTCTCGGTCCAAAATCACAAACAAATATGTTCATTGAAATTAACAATACTGTTATTCACAGTCAGGAATGTGTCAATCTTCTTGGTGT
>JAVTVY010055021.1:0-29701 GCA_036873755.1 Hanleya hanleyi | reverse complement strand
AGGTACAAATGGGAGTCATACACTTTACGTTATCAAAGCACCCTGGAGTAGAATAGTCATAAGATTCAAATCTGACTTATCCCCCGAAAATTCCTAACATGACTCGCTATAGCATCGTATGACGTTGTCGTACAACGCGCCTCTCTCTCGGCTATCGAACGGCGTTAGATTCATCCCCGTAACCCTTCCCGTTCCCAAGATATTGAGATTTTTCCGAAATTCGTGCGATTCATCTTGTGACGTCACTATGACGTCACCGTTGTGATCCAACGACGCGTCTCTCTCCTGGCTATCCAACGACGTAAGTTTCATCGCAGTAGCCCTTCCCGTTCCAGAGATATTGAGATTCTAATGAATTTCAAAAAAAAAAAAAAATTAAAAAAAAAAAGAAAACGGAATTTCCAAGCTTTAGGTAAACAATTATACATTCTACCTATTTATCGAGTATATTTTTAATGAAGTGTAAGGGGAAACATATACATCTCGGGTCAGCGAACCAACCAGTCGTGCATGACGAAGTATATACCATCGCGCGGTCGCCCCGGTTCGCCGGCGGAGCGTGACTAATGCGGTGTTCTAGGTCGGCTATTTACGAAACACGCCCGAGGATATAATCGTCGATCGACCCCCGGTTCGCGGTGTTCGCGTGACTCACGGTGTAATTATAGCCTATCGACGAACCTTCAGGACTCGTCTATACGGTATAATAAACGCGGTCAATCTGTGGAAATGTCGAGCTCTGTGGGATATATAAATATATGTTTGACCAGATTGGCGGGCTCGCGAGACACATCGTTCATTAATGTCATATTATAAGAGTCACGTATGTGGGGGAAAGCTCTTATAAATGGACAGAAAACTCGCATTTCACCACTCACGTTGAGAATACCGATACACATGGCACAGGTGCATGTGTACACCACATGGTTCAATGTTAGCTATAGCTTGAGGAGTGTTTGCGATGTTCATCGTCTGTTCACCCAACCGTGTCCACAGCCGGAGGACATATGGCCTTGTTTTACTCTATTATAAAACGATACTACGTCTCGCACGAATGATTTTTAATTAAAACTCACACTCATCTTCCACACTGGTGATGAATTTCTCGTAGTGTTCTCGAATCGTATATTTGCCCTTCGAAGGTGACATCAGTTCTATTTTCAGACTCGACTAACGGTATATTTAAGGAGCCTGACATCAAAAGCTGAACACTCGCGTGATAAAACCTTGCTCTTAATGTAAAATAGCTTGTTGTGACAGTGTTGAAAAGACATACTCGGATGGACAGGATGGACTACCTTCAAACGATTATTATGGGTAGCATGTGCACACCACATGGTTCAATGTTAGCTATAGCTTGAGGAGTGTTTGCGATGTTCATCGTCTGTTCACCCAACCGTGTCCACAGCCGGAGGACATATATGGCCTTGTTTTACTCTATTATAAAACGATACCACGTCTCGCACGAATGATTTTTAATTAAAACTGACACACATCTTCCACACTGGTGATGAATTTCCCGCGGTGTTCTCGAATCGTTGCTTCGAAGGTGACATCAGTTCTATTTTCAGACTCAACTAATGGTATATTTAAGGAGCTTGACATCAAAAGCTGAACACTCGCGTGATAAAACCTTGCTCTTAATGTAAAATAGCTTGTTGTGACAGTGTTGAAAAGACATACTCGGATTGGACAGGATGGACAGAGGACTACCTTCGAACGATTATTATGGGTAAGCTTTTCAGCACATTTGTTTTTCCTCATAGGTTCAGAGCCTATTGCTAAAATTATACTATGTGAAGTTTTTCCATACATGGGTATAGGAAATGTCCTCATTAATATAGGCAGAGTATCCAAATGGACATCCTCAGCGGCTTAACCGCGAAGTTAATTCAATATGACACTATTCTCAATGAGACCTGAGCTGTCAAGCGAATCTTATCTTACTTTACTTTATTTCCATACATGAATACATACAGAAACATAAAAATATATATACATAAATCAATGTTTGTTAAAAAACGGTGCCATGTACAAACAAGATTATCACAATTCCCAGGGAAACATGCACATGGGTACTGCATACGGATAGGCTTAGCCAAGCTATGGGGTCGGCTAAAGTGACAAACAAAAGGATGCTGCCCTAAAGCCCACTATCCGGCTAGATATATATTACAAAGGTGTGTATGGTATTATGAGTGTTACAAAGATAGACTTCGTCACGCACGAGCGGTTGTAGCCCGAGGACACTTGTAGTCATGTTTGATATATACTTCGTCATGCACGACTGGTTGGTTCGCTGACCCGAGATGTATATGTTTCCCCTTACACTTCATTAAAAATATACTCGATAAATAGGTAGAATGTATAATTGTTTACCTAAAGCTTGGAAATTCCGTTTTCGACCAAACAAATTTTTCGATTTTTTTTTTTTTAATTTTTTTTTTTTTTTGAAATTCATTAGAATCTCAATATCTCTGGAACGGGAAGGGCTACTGCGATGAAACTTACGTCGTTGGATAGCCAGGAGAGAGACGCGTCGTTGGATCACAACGGTGACGTCATAGTGACGTCACAAGATGAATCGCACGAATTTCGGAAAAATCTCAATATCTTGGGAACGGGAAGGGTTACGGGGATGAATCTAACGCCGTTCGATAGCCGAGAGAGAGGCGCGTTGTACGACAACGTCATACGATGTTATAGCGAGTCATGTTAGGAATTTTCGGGGATAAGTCAGATTTGAATCTTATGACTATTCTACTCCAGGGTGCTTTGATAACGTAAAGTGTATGACTCCCATTTGTACCTATTTCAGCTGGGACGAAGACGAATTCGTGAACGGTCTCACAAAAGTATGGGACTGCGAATTGGAACGAATCCGACAACAGACTTGTGGGCCGGATTCAAACAATGTTGATATCACGAGCCCCTGGCGATCGCCCTCGAAACGACGCGCATGTGGGACCTTCGACGGTGAGTGCATTAATTTCGTGAAAGCGAAATACGATATACATTACATACATTAGGCTTTAACGCTAAAGCGGACCCCCTTCATACTGTTCATGCAATACCATGAACAAGTTAACTCTGTATTGAAAAACGGTCCTAAGTCGACCCATAGTATGAAATCCTACAAATGTGTGTTCACCCAAGGAAAAGGAGATAATGTACAATCGGTGCAGTCCCCATTTTAGAGGATTATTGTCATGTTAAGGAAAGTAAATCGGTTATACTACGTGCTCATTTAACAAAAGCGCATTACGACGTCTGAGGCGATCACTGCGTGTACGAAAATGGTACCTTCTTAGGGCGAGACTGTTGTTGAAAACTGGGAAATCAACTCAAACAGTTTGTCCCGCCGATAGAAGGTAAGTTTTCCCGGCATATCCGTACACGAGCTTTCTCGAGAAGCGCTGCCGATGTCCGTGGTGACATGGATTTCGATTCGAGCGTGCAATCGCCCTGAATTCGCTTTTTTGCGAATTCTTAATCAGACAACTCATCCGTACACATCCAAACATCGCCATTGTTCACTATTTTAACTATTAACATCTACACTCGTTCTCGATAACCAAATAATATATATATATTCTCTGAACACCAGTCCTGTTCTAGAGTTGGTCCCGTGTTATTCAATTTTCGACTGTTGATGTTCATGCTATGGCGTGCTAAACATTCTTACGCCCAAAATTCACACGCGTACAATAACGCCAATGATTTCTAGTTTATCAGAAATCAATTCCTGTCCGACCAAAATAGACATAATGGTAAAAGACACTTTTGCCCGAGGAGGAGGTGTGTGTGTGTGTGTGTGTGTGTGTGCGTGTTTGTGTGTGTGTGTGTGTGTGTGAGGAGGAGGAGGAGGGAGAGGAGGAGGAGGAGGAGGAATTATGTGACTAGTATAAAATAGGGGCAAAGAAATACGAAGATTACTAAATAATCGCTTTGTTCATCAACTCATAGCACTGAGCAAATAATGGGAGAAAACTGCTTATATGAAATACATCTCCATTGTTGTGGGTATCATTTCGATATCTAGCCTTCCCTTCAATGTTTATGTACGAATATTTCCACTGGGATCTTTATTCGGAGTCCTCGCTATCACCGTCATCAATCAACTTATCGAATAAGCATTTCCGCATCTTAATCGTCTGTCTGAGTGCTTCCTCATAGTCTATGTCTGTCACTGAAAGTCGATTGAAGAAGATCATTTCCAGTTTCCAGCTGTGCCTCCATAAAGCTTTGACGTTAATAATAACATCAAATATTTTATCAACAAAAAGACACTGGTTATGCTGTTTTATTCACTATTTTACACCTTGCACAAGTTTAAAGGCTAATTTATGACCCCGAAGTTCTAGTTCAGCGCTTTCAAACTTGTCTCAAGATTTTATAAACTGTGAACGGAGTGTCGTATTCAATTCCAGTCGGGCGGAACTAATGAGGTTGACCTCTCCTTCATGTCATTTGGCCTATAGTCGATTATAGATCGTTAACGAGACTTTCATACGTTGAACTCGCAAATCTGTAGAGTACGAGAGAATGGCACGCTCTATTAATTCTTACATTAGACATAAAGTTGAGATTTTCACGGGGTAAAAAAATGTTTGATGATCGCTGACACATTACAGTGACGTAGACTATGTTGAGGAGGTTACTTTGGTATTGTGATAGACAAACGTGAATATATCAAGGGTACAGTTTGACATAATATGTTCAGGTGACAAACTTGAAGTGCTTTACCTGTAAAGTAAGATGGTCAGAGATTGTTGCATGTTCGTATAGGACATGATGGCTTATATACAATAGTCGAAAAATGCAATGTCGACAGACTTTCGAAATGTTTTCCAGAAAAATATACACGCCAACGATACAGAATTAGGAATGACGTTATATAGAAAAATAAGCGAGTAACAGTATGTTTCACACAACAGGATATATGTCTGTTAGGTCAGGGGCAGTATTTGGTGACGTCATTATCCCCGAAGCCGAGGAGACTGTCCAGTTTTATAAGCTGTAAACATTGTATACAGTTTTCAATTGACAACGTGCTGTAGTAGAATATGGGTATACACTAGTAGTATTGAAAACGCACACAGAAATGTGACGGTATAAACTGAAAACCTTTAATACAACTGACAGAATGAGTAAATAGGGGAATAGGTTATACATGAAAATGCGGCATTGACTCAATATTGCAGAATATTGAACAATAACGTTGATTCGGCAGAATTTTTGTCCTCACTGCTGTCATGATTATTTTCTCATTGGTGTCATATTGATTATACGTCATGGAAATTCTTTGTTCTATATCAGATGATAGTGAAATCAGGTGAATTGTACAACATAGCGTCGGGATTGTGCAACCGTTCACCATTGGCTGTGGCGTCATACGACGTAGCACGGGGGAATACCCGAACAAATAGGAGAAATTCCGTTAACCGATTTGATTTTAAGCGAGATCGACCAGTCTTACAGGTAATAACGGTATACACAAGTCTCACTTATTATACGAAGCCTTCCATTAATAGCGTGAAGGCTTAGGAAAAAATGTTTAACGTTATGAAGTCCCATATATGAATGACGAAATAGGAACAGTCTTTCTTCTAATGTTCACATTGTTCGAGTTTTCATCGCTGAAGTAGTCCAGCCCCAAAGGGATTGCACGTGTCACAATACAACTGTTCCATTTGGTTGCGGTGTAAAATGCCGCACATAGAGACGCCGTCGGCTTCATCGTATGAATATCCGCCATTATCATTCACCAAATTTTCGCCCGGTAGATCACTCGCGGCAGATCCAACTGGTTTAGGTGGGAGAATTGGTCCTGTGATAGACTCGTCGAATTCGTTGCTGACGGAACGCTGTTCTATTTCAATCATGTTGGTCTCAATGATAGGAATGAGTTTTTTCAACATATCCCAGCCTTTCGTGTTCAGCGTGTGTCCGTTCCGACCCGGTTTCAACTCGCTGGTTGGTGATTTTAGGTACCACTCGCTTATGTGGACGAGCCATTCCCCTTCATACGCTGCAGTGCTTATGTATATATTATCTTGTAGCTTGAATGGAGTTTCAACCGTCTCTTTAGCCTGAATCATTCTATCCACTCTAGGCAGGAATTGTTTGAATGAAAACCACTCATCTCTCGTCTGTCGTATGGCAACCCGTTTTTCTGTGTTATTCCCTTTGTGTCTAATTTTTATTCCACGATTATGAGCTTCCCATTCAAGCCATTGAAGAGCTGTACATTTACTAAATTTCGTGAGTTTAAATTTACCGTCACCTTCGGGTTGCCGTCTGGAATACTCTTTGGTTGGCATTGGCTGGGATAACGCCCAAAGGTAAAGCGCGTTGGCATCATAGCCTAAAATTTTCTGACAGGTCTTCCCTCCTCTTATTTGGGTTTTTCCTTTCTCGGCATATCTCTTAAAAATGATACTGGGGCCTTCAACGAGATTTGCATGCATTATGTGATATATATCACTATCTTTTTCTTGGAAAAGCGTAAAGTACGTCTGCAGATCTTTAAATATATATTTCAATGAAACACCCGGGACGGAGATGCAATCTTTGAAGAGATCGACTTCTAGATTTTTGTGTAAAATACAAACGTCTTTTCTGCGGCTTCCAAAAATGGAATGACATCGAGGTTGTTATACCAAATTAGGAAGTCTCGTAGAGTCTCCATTCTCCCCTCTGTCCAAATTCCTTGCAGATGCGCATATTCTTCAAGGGAAAGTTCTTCATTTTTAAATTCATTGAAAAACATCTCCCTTGGTGGGAGTTCAGTTTCTTCCAGTTTATCAAGAGCATCTAAATATTCATAACAGAATTTGCCTTTGGTCAGAACACAGTCATATGCCTTGACCCACTTTTCATAGCTTGCATCGGGTGACAGGCAATTCCTTATGTCTAAGAATTTCAAGTTGTCCGTTGCGAAGACCATGTGGTTATTCCCTTTCTTGACATAAAACCCGATGTCCTCATGGGCTGCTAAGTACTTGTAAAGAAAGGTTTTTACAAGGTTTATGTCATACTTCCCGGAGTTGAATCCAAGAACGGGGAGTTGCGTCAAATACTGTAGAAAGCGAGACCTTAATTTTGCAAGGTAGGAGGTCTTGCACTCTCCCTCCATTTGATGGGATGTACTGCGAGTTTCCGAACTGTTCCCACATTTTTCGTTCAAAATATCGAGTTGTGGCTTAAATTTCTCAGACAATAAACGGAAGCTCGCTTCACTGATCTCGTTAAGATATGACATGAAACGAAAAATCAAATCGGCTGGATCTCCGTTTGATACAAGGCAGTTAGCTTGGTCATATCCTGGCACATTGCTGAGCACAGGTACACTAAGGGGCTGATGTTTACATATTAAATTTGTCTTCGCCCCCTGCTGCTCTCCCGTTTTCTCTAAGAAGGCTTCGAAATCGAAACAGCAACGGTAAGGAAAAAATTGATCTTCTCTTTCAACTGCTATTCCCTCGTCTGCTAGGCGCTCGAAAATGGTTTGCTCGGAGTGATAGACACCTCCATTAAACTACAGTTTTGTTAATGCAGTGCACGTCTTCTCGTGCCTTTCATTATTGGAATATCGTTTGAAGCACATTCCACATTTACTACATGAAAACGTTCGGGAATATTGGGTAAAGTTTTTGATATAGCTGAAGTGCTTTCCCTGTAAATTGAGATACATCGTATTTTTGTAACGGCGATGGGACCTACGGACGAGAACGGCCGTGATTCGTCGACGAGTACTCGCCTCCTCGGAAAATTCCTCGTCGGACTCTCCATCATCATTGGTGTCTACTTCAAGAGCATAGACACCTATGTTTAGGCGGAATATTCGTTCCACATCATCCAGAGCACTTATAGAGACCCCCGAAAGCTTTTTTCTTCCTTTTTTTGTCTCATCCAGGTATGTTCGAAACAGCGCGTTCGCCTGGCGCGTGCATGCTTGAGGACGTGCCATATTACGGTGTATAGCTAGTGCTCTAAACAGACATTTGTTATCTTGATACGGCCCATTACTGTCGCCAGTCAGGGCGTGCAAACCCCTATTATATTTGACATAATCGGGTAAAACTACTGGGGCCACGTAATTTGGTGACATAAAATGTGACGTTTGTGACGAGTTCTACAACCCATTTCGAATCAGGTCGCTGTGATCTCGTCCACGCGGCCATGTCGAGATCTTCCAACCACCGTTCGAATTGTTGCATGGAAACACCGTCGGTGACCAAAAAGGGGGTATCAAAAACCCTAGAATTGTTGACTGAGGAGTGGTAATATCTTAAATGACCTGTCTCGGAGTGGCGTAAAATGAACCCTACGGAGATGTTAATTCTAAATGCAGACATTTGATCTTCAAAAATACCCCGTCCATAATTCTCGAGGCGAGAAAGCCCATTTAATCTAAAATTATATGTGTCCTGAAGTCTATTTCCTCGACGGAAATGACGTCGTATACCGCCCCAATTCCTTCGATAGACGTCAAACAGATGATCTCCATGTGGAAGGAAATCAGCAGGAAGCATAACAGGGTCGGGCTCAAATCTCGCATATCCCATCACCTCGTGTAGCTGGTTAGCCAAATCTTGGTCTTGTGAATCAGGTTGGCGAAATTATCTGTACTGTTGACTTGCTGGTGGAGATGGATGCTGCTGAAATAACGACATGTTCGAACTTGAAACTGGTTTTTCCCACATATGTGTATTTTTAGATGTGACGACATAGACATGATGGAACTTGAAACCGGTTTTTCCCACATTTGTTTATTTTTTAGCTCTGACGTCATAGACATGTTTGAACTTGAAACCGGTTGTTCTATGTAACTCACCTCTGCCCTATTCTCCTCTGCTAGTTCAGCGGGAGCAGGGGCTGCGTCAGGCTCGTTTCCCCCTAACTGTTCCCTTTCCCCCTCAACCGCTTCCTCCTGGTTGGAGAAAAGAGAGATAGATGTAAAAATTCTATATGAATATAGAGAAAACACCAAAAAGGGGGTTTGTTGTAGTGAAATGGTAACGTGAATTGTTGAAATGATGACTTATGGTCTGGAAAAACTCACTTCTTGGTTCTGAGGAGGTTGGTTTTCTTCTTCTGCTTCTTCTTCTTCTTCTTCTTCTTCCAGTTCGAAATGTCCTGTACCACCTACACTTCCATGTTCACTTTCTGCCTCCATATCATTCACCGACCCAGCGCTAACAGATTCTAATGCCGCAAGGACACGGTCTTCGTCGAAATCACTCGACCATATAGTAGGCGGGGATGTCGAGCTAACAGCTTCGGAATATAGCATTGGAAGTGATGTTCCGGATGAAGAAAGTAAGGATGTAGACTTCACCGCTTGCGAGAACATCATTGAGAGCGATTTTTCCGAGGCGGTGGATGGTTCGCCCCCATCATTGGCCTGAAAGAAAAAATATGATTTACCAATAAAGGAGATTCATTAAAGGGAGAGAACATGAGAAGAAAACCAAAACTTAAGTTAAGAATGCAGAGTGCTTTCCCCTTGACCGAGAATGACAGGCATAACAACCTGACTGTACAAAGGGGCAGAACTTCAAAAGAAATGTAACAGTTAAGCATGCAGAGTACTTTCCCCCTTAGCCGAGAATGCCCTGTGTTTCCCAGGCTGTCTAATTTAAAAATTGAGCAACTCACCCGGTCCATTTTGACGAGTTTCCCGATGTTAGCTTGTACAACGGAATCGCTTTCCTGCATTCGCCTAAAATGCCTCTTTTTCAGGTGTTCAGCGAAGTAATCTGGACGGCGTTTTTCTGTACCACACAGGTGACACAGAAATGAACCTTCATCCCCGTGCTTCTTAGCATAATGGGTCTTCGCAGAAATTGCCCTCGCAAAATCCGTGTCGCAGCGGAAACAGTACATATTGGCTACAAAGGAGCTGGCAGACGAATCCGATGTTACATCGTCGTGTAGATGCTGATCACCGGTGCACTCAATTTCCTCTTGATGTCTGTTTAAGCTGCTCAAAGTCGCTAAGTGATTATTACATCGATCACATTGGAAGCTTGCCATTCTTTCGGTGATTTCGGAAGCGAGAGGAATATTTTGGAGAAAATTTGACAATTTTAACGCCCGAGAAGGAGAAATAGGTCCGTCTTTGATATCGTGTAAAAACACAATGAAGATTTTTCCTAAAAGCGGGAAAAAGGATGTCACCAGAGCTATTTTTGGAACGGGAATACCCCTCAAATAGCTTCCGGTTCATACGTCATCAAAGCGAAATGTGGCAAGTTCATTCGCTTCCTTGCTGACAAAAGAAAATGGATGTGGAATTTTTTGTGGAGGACTGGGATTTGGAAATAGAGAGAAACGGGGAAGAACCGCCCTTTATGTGAGTTGAGACACCAATTGAAAATATTGTTGAAATGTCCTTTGTTTGAAGTCAATATTTTGTTCATTAAACACGTGTCGTGTTTCATTTACAGCCTTTCAGAAGAAGCCGCAAAAGGCTGGTGGGAAAAAGTACGGGAAGATAAAGAGGCTATTCTAGACGCGATGAAAGAGAAGCAAAATGATGCCTAAAACAGGTCAGTTTTTCTATACTTTATTAATATACATGGAAATAAACAAGCTCGGTTTTCCCTGTCGTCTTTATATACGTGAAATTTCGGGTTAAGCCCCTAGAAAGAGTATACATCATGGATATGATGTACAAGGTAGCTTTGAGTGTATATAGAAAGCATATAGCCGGCCGTATAGAGAATATAGAAAGAGTATTTGAATTATTGAAGCAAAAGAGCGCATTAACTGACTCCCGATTTCTTCCAACGTTTCCAGGCTAAAGTAATACCACATGTTTGACCCTGTTGAGTGACTGGCATAGGGACATACTCCCCCTCTCAACTGCAACGTGGTTAACCCAGATTTATAAACATCGCTACTATAGAGATGGGTGACCTTGATGCGCCGGTGAATACCGTTTTTATATACTACAAATTTCAACTTCAGATGTACTGTAATTAGGGGAAGACCTTAAAGTATGACAGACCAGCGGATAAATCGAATGTATGCTGTATTTGCAATTGCTAGCGAAAACACGTGTACATTGGTACACGAGAGGATATGTGTGTGACTTTATTACAAATTTATCAGTGCCGGCTGTTACGATATAATATGTGAGACTGGATCCCTGTGTCATAATCTAATGATGGACAAATAAGCGGTGGCAACATCTGTTGACCCCATTTGACGACACAGTGAACCGCGTGTATGGCCCGCGTCACTGGCATAGATTTAACAGGCTCTTGGCTTGTGAAAGTATGACCCATATTGTGTGTGTGTATATAGCCTAGCATGGGTGACTGGCCTACATTTAATGTTACAGGCTGATGACTCATATTTCTTCTTTAACCGTGTATAGCGTTGTTCGAGTTAAAATGGAGAGATATATGTTATAAATACAGTAGAAGCTACCGAATTTGTCAAAGACAAAACATAAAAGGGAGGTTTCTTAACATGGTACTCGCGAGTGTGCGAATTATGTCAGGCTATATCTGAAACGGTTTTCCCCCATACTTGTAAGTCATGTGTGACGTCAATTCTATGAATATTCATGTTTAGAGTTTAGTGCAAAACAATTTTGACCCCCCCCCCCCCCCGTCGTATCGGCTGTTATAATTCGAATACGAGTTTGATATTTGATCATATTACTTTTTCAATAATTTCTCAATACCCCATATCACATTACGAGCGTAATTTGATACCTCTAACAGCCCCCCTGTGGTAATTAGATCAAGGGTATCAGGTTACGAGGTCAGTTGCTCTCATACTACTACTGACCGGTGTTGGTAATTTGCTGAGAATTTACTGAAACAAAGCAAGAATGACAAGATATTTAACATACATGGAGACTATGTACCACATAATTTATTTGTTTCTCTGTCAGATATGTTATATTGCTGATTTATTTTCGAACACTGGTACCTGTGTTCCACAAAATGCACACCCCTCCATCGCGAGGACAAAACGCATCTATTAGCTTGTCAATGCGTTCATATTTCGGGACTAATACGTAAAATAAATTCAAGTTTCCAATAATGAACCAAAAGCTTATGTAAGTAACAGTTTTGCAGGATTAACAGTAACGACTGGAAAACAGAGAAAAACTAATTAATAGCTTGTGTAGCTCAAAGGAAATGTGGGATCTTACTGTTTTCCGGCCGAAAACGAAAGTAAAATGACCCCACACCTCACCTTTACTTTGACAGCATATAGTCACTAGTCTAAAAGGGCAGAAAACAAAGCCTTACTATTAAAAAGGGTTGTATGATTCGAGATAAAATGCAACGTGGCGCGTTTTATCAGGAGACAATCATTGAGCTACACAAGCGATTAATTATTTTCCCTCTGTTTACAGTCGTTACTGTTAATCCTACAAAATAGTTACTTACATACGCTTTTGTTCATCATTGGAAACTTGAATTTAATTTACGTATTAGTCCGGCGAAATAGTAACACATTGACAAGCTAATAGATGCGAATTGTCCTCTCGATTGAGGGGTGTGCATTTTGTGGAATACAGGTACCAGTGTTCGAAAATTAATCAGCAAAAAAACCATTTGAGACAGCGAAACAAATATATTATGTTGTACATAGTCTCCATGCATGCAAAATATCTTGTCATTCTTGCTATTTTGCAGTAAATTCTCGCCAAATTACCAACACCGGTCAGGAGCTGCAAGAATCGAAAATCACAGCTGTGAACATTATAGTAATACATGCTCCCCAGACATGCGCACTTGTAAACTAAAAGGCGACTAGACTCGTACCCAGCTCCAATTCGCTATCGCTCTATGGAGACTAGTTATCGACAGGCATTTTAAATCAGCACTGCACAGTGATTGGCCCATGGTATTCTCCACCCGCCATGCCCCTCCATGCTTGTTTGGACGTCGTGGTAGTCGTAGAAGCGAGGGCTTTATTTAGGAAACATACCATAATCGCTCATCGCTCATCAAATCTTACAAAGGATCTATAAAATACTTGGTGGATTGGTGGCCGTAGCGCTCAAGGCCCTTTATCGCACCATAGACGAGTACTGGTCACTAGATACACACGAACAACAACAACACATACTGACATTGGTCTATTTACCGGTCTAGATTTAGACCGGTAATTCAGCCAATCAGAGAATACAAAATGCCTGTCGCTTACTAGACCCCAACGGTGCGTGTGAGTTGGGGGCTAGGTACGAGTCTAAAAGGCGACGCGCAACGCGAATGTCCGTCGCGCGTCGCGCGTCGGAAAAAATCGACGTCGCGTTTTGAAAGGCGACGTCGCCCTCTCCGTCGCGCGTCGACTTTTGCAATGTTAGGAGATAGGGCAAAAGTCGACGTCGACTTTTGAAACACGACGTCGAGTTTTGGCCTATCTCTTTAACATTATAAAACCCGACGCACGACTATTAAAACGCGACGTCGACTTTTTCCGTCGCGCGTCGAGTTTTGATTCTTCAAAATGGCGACGCGCGACGCGAAAAGTCGACGTCGCGTTCTGAAAGGCGACGTCGCCCTCTCCGTCGCACGTTGCGCGTCGACTTTTACAATGCTAAGAGATAGGCCAAAAGGCGACGTCGACTTTTGAAACACGACGTTGAGTTTTGGCCTATCTATTTAACATTGTAAAAGTCGACGCGCGACGGAAAGGGCGACGTCGCGTTTTAAAACACGACGTCGACTTTTCGCGTCGCGCGTCGTGCGTCGCCTTTTGCAAGTCGACGCGCGAGATCAAATTGGCACAAATAGAACACCATATATAATACTCTATATGAGAAATGTATACCTGACTTTTTATTTTATGTAAGCGCTTTTGAGGAATATGATAACAACCGAGTGTAGGTATATAGCAAAAATTCCCGGCGAATTGACACAATCTTTTTAGGTAAATATTTCGTTGTTATTCAAAAGGAAATGTTTTTCACACTATACATTTTTGAAACGGACATCGCTTCGGGTTTAATAATCACTAAGCAGAATGAAAAAATGATATATATTGGTAGAGTTTTGCTCGATTATATTTGAAATGTATGCAGTTTGCATGAGTTATCATGTGTCAGAAGCAGGAGCCGACCCCACTTGACGTCACTAGCCAGTGCCGCGCGCAGAACAGCAGGAATTATGACAAACGTGTATATCTGCCACTCGGGAATGATATCAGATTTTTGTTTATCTTGTTTGCACGTCCCAAGCATTCACAAACTTGTCACATTGGTAGTAAGAGTGACACCGCCGAATTGAGGTTAATATACACTTAGCATTTCACGCAACAATGCCATCAATCTAGATAAACCAAGATGGTAAATCAGGGGAATACCATGCTATGAAAACTTCGCGTGAAATGTTCGCCGATATTCTACGAAATCCTATAATAAGCCAATCACGAAAATTTCTTCCTTTTCTCTCTGACAATGATTGACGTTTGCTTCACGGAGATTAACATCTTCGCACGGAAAAATCTTTTGATATTTTCTACCTCCTAACAAAGCCAGACTTTTCGACGCTAGTAAATTCTTTGATCTTCACGGTTTACCACGCACACTGTGTGGAAATGATACCATATTTGGACACTGTTTCCCGATAATGTTCATGCACATATTAGTCTACGTGCTACCGTGTGTAATTACTGTGGGCGTGATTTTGAAATTGTTACACAAAGCTAGCCACTTGATTGGCCAACAGATGTAGTTTCAAATTCGCATGGGATTTATATTGTGCTGAATTCAGATGTAATATTCCGTGATATTATATCTGAGTTTACTGAGATTGTAATGCCATAACATTCGACTGACCATCGACACTATCTTCAAACGTCTGTATAAAAGTCTGTCCATTTCAATTAGTCGTCTTGTCAAAAATTAATATTTAACTCTGCATCATTTTTCGTTTTTGCAGCGTGTAGAACAAACTGAACTCTACATAATGACTACCATTTCTTCGTGATATCGATAATATATCAAGATTGTAATAACTTTGTGATTATCTCCGTAAAAAACACCCTTACAGTTGTTACACAGGGCGGCGTCATAATGTATTCATGCTCACTGGTATAAGCGCTATTGATGCCATATAAAGTAATAACAGGCGGTCCATGAGAGTGTGGCTTGTATCCCATACCCAGTGAACTAGCCGAATGATGAACCGCACACTCCCCTATGACCTCAGCTGAGCTGACGGCCTCAATTGCCTGTCAGCTCAGGGGCTAGCTCTCGTGTGCGGGCAGTTTTTGGTGAGTTTTTGGCCTCGCGAAGCCGGGGAAAAAATATCAAACTTGTTTGATAATTCCGCCTCGCAAGGCCAAATCCTCAGCGTGTGCGGCGAACGCAAGCCAACAGTTCAGCAGTTTTCTTGGACCGGTCAATGAATCGCATGTTATTTTCACGCGATTCATACGCACGACTCTTCAAAATGGTCTTGAAGAAGACGTTATGCGGGAACTGAAATCAATTTCGTGAAACTTTTTCTCACCGTGTGCGCTGAAACCACACGAAAGCTAGATCCCCCTGAGCTGGCAGGCAATTGAGGCCTTTAGCTCAGCTGATAGCTCTCGTGTGCGCCGGGCTATAGTGACATTGCTGACCTTTGTGCTAGTCCACACGAATACATTATGACGTCGCTCTGTGATTGAGCCTCGGTACTTGAAACACCTGTACTGGATTCTCATATGAAGAGAATTACAAGGTTATTTCAAGCGTGATATGTTATCGATATCACGGAGTTATTGTGGCCATTTTGTAGAGTTCAGTTTGTTCTATAAGATGCAGAAAAGAAAATTATGCAGAGTTAACTATTGATTCTTGACAAGCTTCAAAGTAGACGACTAATTAAAATGAACAGACTATAGTAGCACACGAACTGCCGGACGCATGCTATATTATGAGTGCTTATTTTGAAATTGTGATAAATGGCATGTTGCCACCTATAGTTACCAGTAGTCAAACTGTCCATTGAGATAAGCATTGACCTTTCTTTAAATCATCTGTTAATTTGAAAGAGAAATATAATTTAAAGTGCTCGATAGAATAGTCTATCTATCCTAATATGAAGAATATACTGTATGACAAGAATCTAACACGTGATTCATTTCCAATGAAATTTGTCATCTTAATATTTAAAATACTTTATTAGCGGCTGGTATGGTAACAATATTCCTAAAAGTAGTCTTGTTTTAATACTAACTCCCCTTTTAGGTACTTGTCACGTCCTGTAATAAATTGCATTTGTTCGATCCTATGACAATACAAAACGACAGTACAAACATTTAAAGTTGTCTCGGTCAAGTGTAACCAACCGAGCAATCAAAGGATCGGGAATATGCTATGGGCAAAAGAGGTAAGAAACAACTATCATATACAACCAAGATACGAACTGAAATACTCACAATCTTCCTCTATTCTAACTATTGTCACTCTCTAATGTAATTGTTTCGTCAATCTCACCGCGCTGATACAAGTAAACGAAACTGGAAGTCTGATTAACCGTACAGAACTGGTCCCCATTATTTATGCTGAACCATGATATAGCAGTGTGTCACCACCTTGATCCAGTGCGAACATAACCGACAAGTCAACAAATTTATACGACCAACTTGACCCCCTTCTCATATTTAAGAAAATCGAGATTGTACAATACATGTAGAATATTGTACTATACGAAGCGATCCTACCATATTTACCCGGTCTTCTCCTACCATATTTACCCGGTCTTCTATGAATCTGATCATAAAGGAAAAGTTATGTAGCCCGACATGCGAAAAAGATGATCAACCTCATATAAAAACTAATTCTTCATGATAGCCTGTGCGATCTATCTGGAGACCGATACATCGGTGCTTCTTCAAAGACATATTTCGAGAACAATTAAACTGCAACGACTGCTGTTTGATTGACAACAGTTGACAAGATAGTGAGATACATGCATCGGTATATAACGATATATAAATAAACCCTCACTACAATGCTAATGAGTAGAAGCAAAAATTGATATGAATTGGACTCAAATCAAGAAGAGATGTAGTATCTCAGGTGATATTGATACAAGGAACGTAATCTGTTATTATGACTAAACGAAAATGGTCAGTCTGCTCTTCAAAGATTGAGTTCTGATAATTTTTTCCCGCGATTCAAGTATATAAGTTTACAACCAGGTAACTGTACTTAATCGCGATCCTCTCTCGAACTCGAAAATCAGGACCTAGGAAAACTGACAATTTACTCTAGGGAAGCCTCATTGGGTAAGCATTGGTCATCCGGTTACTCATCTCACTTAGAGCATATTAAGAATCCATGTATACTACTTACCTACATCTCTCTCTGTGGAGAGCTTATCAAAGATGGGTGCCTGTTGACTCGTATGATGTTGCTGGCTTGACACTGGCATCGGCAGAAATTTATCACGAAATTACCCGTTTGAAGAAACAATCAATACCTGAAGCTTGTTTCAATTATCTAGATCGTATCAACGGTTGAATAATGATACAGATATAATCGAACTTTGTGGATTCAGGCTCAGTTGACACGACACTGACGACGATATTTATTGACAATCGAAATGGCGAAAGGCAGAGGAATCTTTCACTTGTTTTGAAACGTGGAGCCCTTTTATTGCAGCTGTTCGTGTGGAGACTATGAAGTATCCACACGGCTCCTAGCATCGGCTGAAGCGGAAGTAGATACGCTAGCTCGGAAGCTGTGATGACAGATCAACTCAAGCAACTCATCTGAAGTTAATGGATGAGCATCCTGGACGCTTGATGGAGTAAACGCCTAAACATCGGGAAACCTGGTAAATGCAAGAATGACGCATAGGTGGTGCCACCTTGAAAATTGATTTAGGGCAATGATATTATAATGACTCAACTGATTTTTTGTTAAATGTGGTATATCTTAATATCTTAATACCACCAGAGTTCCTTGATTGGTGTTTTATCCAGATGCCTCCCTCTGGGGATCTTGTCCATTTCAAATTACAAGCGTCCGATTCGTCATTCATAATTCAGCCGTCGTCCATTAAAGAATACCCACGTCCATAATTCAGAGACCTATTCCATATTCCAGCATAAGCACCAAATTCAAAAAGACAATCATAATATACATAAACATAGGCTAGTTTCCTGCAAGAGAGAAGCGGTCAACAGTTTTCAGTGATGCCGTCAAGACATCATGATGTTCCAAAAGTACCAAATCCGTATCCCTGATCAGTATTTTAATCTATATGATATTCGTTGTAAAGTCGTCATCTAGAGAATGATGTATCTCAGTCACGCTTTGATTGTGACTGTTCATATGAGCACATTGTGGATCTTGAAGTACAATGGTTCATACGGTCCCTAGCCACGGTTCAAGCGAAATCAGACACAAGTTACGAAACGTAACGCCATAGATCTTGCACGCTACGCTCGTATTTTGCTATCAGCATGCGATATGTATGGCCAAATTTGAGAAACTTTGAGTGGAGGCGCTATTTGGTATAGCCCTGTTTTATAAGTTTCTTCAACAATGTTTTGTGACGTTGATTTAAATCGTCACATTTAAGACAGCATCTAGCAAATGCTACCGAGCGAGATATGTATGCACCATAGGCAGATCCCACTGGAATATTACTGTCCAGAAAGGGATGGTTTACAATGTCATTTACAATGATTGTAATCATCTCTTTTGTCATAAAGTCGACGAACGAGAAGGCCCGCTTCATTTTTGTTGAGATATAGAACTTAATATGATGTGCCGGTAGGGCTGTCTGTAGTTTCCTTCAAATCCAGTGACGGTGGATATATATCCTTCACTGCGTCATTTATAGGCCTATACCGATTATCCACAGCGAGGAGATCGTCTATATAGCGTTTGGTGAATGAAAGCGCCTGTATATAGTCCTATTAATAAGAAAACAGATATAAATCAGTCAGCAGGGGTGCACAATTAGTACCTATTGGAATACCTATATGCTGTTGATTTATTGTGTTGCCAAATTTCACATAGATATTTTTAATGAGATATTTTTAATAGTTTATGGCTTCCGACATCAATATATCTATGATCATTTTTCTTGAACACAGATATACTATTGATGAACTTAGACGGTCAATAAGTTTCTGATGAGGAATTGTGGTATAGAGAGTTGAGAAATCCCATGCGGATACATATCTGTATGGTATGTGACCTTTAGCATCAAGTTCTTCCGTTAGACATTTTGAGTTTTTCAATATCCACATACACTAAACGCTAGAGTTTTTAGAAATAGTGGCGCATTACCTTTCCCAAAATGGGTTTACCTCCACAGGGTCGAAAAAAGCTTGGTGTTGCAGCTTCTAGAACCAGCTATGAATATAACTTAGTATTGTGATGTATGCACTTTGGGAGTCCAGTATACTTTTGGTATCTCGTTATGATTGGTTGGAAGACAAATACCTCTTTCCCTGAGAAACGTTTTGTTGCTAAATAAATCTTGCAAAGTAAATGCAGTTTGGGAGTAAGTAGACGTATTTGATGATGATATGTTTGCACTCAATACTTTAACCAGCACCTGGTAATTGTAATATTTAAATACGAATATTATATTATTTGGTGTTTTGTCTGCTGGGACTATGACGAATTTACTCTGGAGATTCGCCAGAACTACTTGCGAACCTACCGCGCCGCGTACCTCAGGACCATTCGGGATTCGAGGTAAATTAATAATGTCCAGTCCTGTATCTAAGTAGGTGAGTTTCAAGAAAAGCCGATCTTGGGATGTTTCGATTATGTTCACCGGAAGATACAACCGAAAATATGCTATATCTTGACATACTTTAGTGATTTTGGGTGAAATTATATTTCCTGAACACGCAGATTTTTTTATATCTCTGGCTATATGATTTGAAGTTCTCAGAGGTAACGCACACAGAGCTGTATGTAAGATATATGTATACTGTTGGGTGTGTTAGTTAAACCCAAGTAATTTAAATTGATATGATCGTGAATGATCGGACTATTAATCTTTCTCCAACCATGGCTGCGATGTCTCCGTTGATCAACGGCGGTTTGTAACATTGCCGAACCCACTGACATTATCATTCAAACCATACGGAAACACGGAAATACGGACCCAAGTTTTAGCATTCAGAATAGTTCCCGCTCTCGGATTTTTCTCTCAAATCCAAAGGGGGGATCCTTGGTAGATGGATAGACGATCTGAATACTAAAGTTATCCCAGCCAAGGTCGGGTCCAGAAAAATACTTACCTAAAAGCAATTGCTTTTTCCTAACGGATTTCCGTGACCATTCGTCCTAAGATGGAGTCTTTTTTGTGGTCTTGCCAACATACTGTTGACCACACTTCTTACAGGAAACTGAATAAATACAGTTTGTAGTAGAACAAATAATATCAACATATGAGTTTAGAGAATATGAGTTACCAGTTAACGCGGAACTAAATGAAGCTGAAGTATTAAGGAGTGGACACGTAAGACATCCACGGTGTCCACACTTAGAAATCCTAAAATTATTACATGTAGAATTCGGTGCTAAATAATCATCCAGTGCAATGTTACAAGGTTTGATGTTGTGACCTTGCTTTGCTGTCAGAAATATATGTGCCATTTGAATTGAAAATGATCTTAGTGCATTTCGAACTTATTTCTGTCTATTGTAGCCATCATGAGGTTAGGATGTGCAAGGGCCCGGTCTCGGGGACAACTTGTCCACCAGCAGGATCCAGGCATACACGAGCAATTACAAGCGTCTGGTCCGTCATTTATAATCCAGCCTTCGTCCATTGAAGAATATCCTCGTCCATAATCCAAAGATCTATTCCATATTCCATCTGAAGATCTATCTGTTTCACCAAGATAACACAATCATCTTGCTTGACTGCTTTGGACCTCGCCTTGATAGACTAGTAACGCGAGGGTGAGTGGGGGAGGTGACGGGGCTAAATAGGAATGTTCACTAACAGAAATATTCAGGGAATAATCCTGAATAGATCAGGTTGCACATCCACAACTCAATTTCATGGATTTTACCTGAAATCCAGGGATAATTTGCTGAAATCCAGATATATCAACCATCAATTAAAGCTAAATTACCTGAATTTAGGGGATTTTACGTACCTGAATAGAGTCGGGAATTTACTAATCAGGATGATAAATTTGCCTGAAGTTCAGGAAAAATCCTCTCATTCAGCGATCTTTTTCTTGAAATTCAGGTAATCAGCCCTGAATTTCAGCCAAAAACCCTGAAATGAGTTGTGGATATACAACATGATCAGTTCAGGACTTGAATATTTCTGAGAATGTTCAATTCGATGAAATGATCGCCGCATATAAACAGAGGTGTAGATATTTTATTAGATGCATAGACTTGTGTTCTGAATAATGCATTCTACTAATATTTTCCCTTTGGTTCGTTTTTTTTATCTAACGGTCACACAGTCCATAACTTTCCATCAGATGACTTGATATGGCTATTACATCATTGCTCTATGATATTTGTATCTAATTACAAGCGTCTAGTCCGTCATTCATAATCCAGCCGTCGTCCATTAGAGAATATCCGCGTCCATAAGCCAAAGACCTATTCCATTTCCATATAACAGTATTAGCACCAAATTCAAAAAGACAAAAGTATACATAAACATAGGCTTGTTTCCTGCAAGAGAGAAGCGGTCAACACCGCTCATGCCGGTGCTAGGGACCGTGTGGTCATGTCATTAAAGATATCCATCTGAACAGCTACAATAAAAGCGTGTCTGAGATACAAATCATCACAGGGATAATTTGTTGTCCTTGTGATGGTTTTAGACATACAGACAAAATAATGACATGTGTGGTCATACGACTTCTTGTCAGTACTCCGTCATCTTTTTCCACCACCTTTATATGTTTACAATTGACAAATGTGGAATAGACTTACGCATATGACAAAACATTTCAACATATGTATAAAACATTACACATATGTAAGAATGTGCACATTTATTCCACGTATGTGGACAAGTGTGGAAAAGTCTTGTACATATGTAAAATTATTTTGCTTATATGTCAAAATAAATAAATGATGTGTATAACTATCGAGCACATATACAAAACTTTTCAACATATCTATGAGGCTTTTGCACATATGTAGATATGTAGAGGCCCGCCTCCGACCAAACGCTTCATTCCCCACAATATTTACAAGTCACAAAACTACAATCACAATGGATTTATATTAACACTAAGGTTGATCCAAATGATGCAGAGAAAAGTGCTTTAAGCATAACATTCGGCCTTTGGCAATTAAAGAGCCTGCCTTTGTCTTTGTAATGTCCCCACAGTTTGAGTGGCTAACGGAAGACGTTTTATCTGGAATGAATTGGAGGATCTATTTGTTTAGCAGACGACAGCCTGGTAGCTTGGATCTAACCTTATTAGACAGGGGAGGAGCTAAGTAGATTAAAACAAGCCGCTTGAGGGTCCGAGATTCCTAAAAGCTTCCAAAATTCCAAAATTAATGAGCAGCTCTTTATGTTGGAGAAAAACACTGATAATTGTTTTTTATACCGAAAATTAAGCTTGTAAGCTTAAGCTTTTATCTAACACATTGCGACTAATTGATGTAGTTAACTTTTTTAACTTTTTAACAAATAACATGGTAAATTTACTAAATTCACACTAGATTATAAGTCAGTTCACCTTGCTGAAGAAACTACCTGACATAAATTGAAGAAAAGTCGCATCTCACGCACTCCTGGGTAGTTTTTGCTCATTTTGCTCAAACAATTTCCATGTTATTCCTATTCGCCTTCTAATAAACTCGAGCGATATGCAAGGGTGAGGAAAATGCCTATTTATCCCACCTACAAAGAGGGTGAATAACTCTTATGCTACTAAGCGTTAAGTCATGAAATTTGAAATTTCTTGGTTTACCTCCGTTTCAGAGTTATCCATGTATTTTCGGATTCATTCGAGTACTTGAAATTTGAACTGTCCTAAAATCATTTCCAAGACACATTAAAACAAGAGCCCAAGGGGCTTCAATATACGCCCGTATATCTGGAATACACTGGTCTGAATTTCTAGATTGTTAATGGCCTTGATCCGAATTGGTAGCTAGCAATCCAGAGAAAGGTCTACGATTTTATGCTTCTGAGAATGTTACACACATCACATCTTATATTGAATGATAAACTAAAATGGGCTGAACTCTTGGTAACTAGGTGACCTTGAAACAAGAGTCGAGAGCTCACATATCCCACACTGAAACCGACAATAGTCAAACACAAGAAAATAGTAGTTTTCTTTCAAATGGATTCCTTTCAGGCGAGAAAATTTTCCATGAAGGTAGAAGGATGTGAAGAAAGTGATGAAGTAAACCTTTGTTCTTGAGTTAATAAACAGGTATAAAGTTCATAAAGGACCCCTCTCCCCATTAAATTAGTAAATGTATGGTTTTTATTTCACAACAATTTAAGTAACACAACAATTTAAGTAAATGTAGCCATTTCTTACATGTATCAAACATGAGAGACAACTCCACAGGACAAATGCCATATACATGTAGGGGAGACAAGTCTGAATATTCCAACCTAACACATATAGGCAGCTAAACTTGACAAATTGATCTCTCTTTGCAATGCGAGTAAGCTGTACCCGAAGTTTGGTATCAATCCATACCTCGAAACTAGAGATATCGCATGGACAACTAATGTTAATGGCTGAATGGACAGAATGCAACATCGCATTACATGATCTCGTCTTCGACAGGTATATGAAAATGTGACTTTTAAAGGAATTTAATCAATATTTTTTTTCTCTTGAATATGTGTCAGAAGAGTTAGTACTTAATTAAGAATTTTTTTAAAAAAAATTTCCTTGTCCCCTGTGGGCGTATTTAAGCCTTTTTAATTAAAGACCTGTGGCTCAATTTCCGCCAGTTAACCCGTTAATGAGCTTAGGCGTCACGTGACCTTGTGACGTCAGACAGGCGACCGTCTCCTGCGGGCAACTGTCTGAGCTATATATTAAGCTGTGGATTTGCGATTACTCCATCGCGTATATCGCTGTATAATTAATCGAAAACGATTCGAAACCATGGAAGAATATGCCAGTGATGATGATCTGTATACAGAGGACATAAATGGACAACTTGACGTTCTGCCGTATCAGTTTGAACCCGTACCAAACGACCGAAATGAGGTAGAACAGAGGGAAAGCTAATCTGAAACAGATGAACCGTGCCACACGAAACAAGGTCGACTTGTAAACACATACTGGTATGTTATTTATTATCTATGTCGGACGTTATATATAGGCCCTCTATGCACAGAATGAATAAATATTTAGACAATGATCGAAATAATTTGTTAGTCCAGGCCTAGCTTGTGAAATGTCAACACTGAGACGTTCGCCAATTTTGGAGTTTTCTCTTTCATTCAGGTCAGTTTGAAAGTACGACGTTATATATTATCTACCAAAAATATTTAGTTCCTTTATTTTTTTACTTCTGGCAAATCTGTGTTCAATAAATTATTTCCAGTAGGAATATGCCGTCCAGCTAGCGTAATTGATAGGAAAGAACAAATTGCGACTTTCTAGCTGTCCTGCTCTCGACTTTTCGCAGATACATGGGGGGGAGGCAGTTTCTCGCACAACGGGTGTTGGTGACATTATCAGATAGCTCACCTGCACGCAAACAGTCTAGTAAATTCATGTCACGAGAGTGATATTTAGCTCACGTAAACGGTCATATTTTATTTTATTTTTCCCGATAGATGGTCTCTACGGGAAACGAGAAAAAATTCAACCCACAACCTTTTTTCTGCTCATTTGTACAACCGTAGGCGGCACAATACGGCATTTTGGAGTCAATTTACACTGCTATTTATTAGGCGGTAGTATTCTCGAGTCGAATTGATTGAAATTGCAGTTTAAGGGCCGCTTTCCGTACGGATTTCGCAGCCCATCAACTCAATGATTTATTTTAATTATACGTTACATTTCTTAGTTCGATAAAGATGTTTACAAGCGCTGTATTATCAAATAAACAAATAAATAAATAAATCTCGAGTCGAATTGTGAAGAAGCAGTATATATACAGTTCCTTGAGTAAATGTCAACAGTATGATAACAATAGTATTATACTAGGTGAGAAATATTTAATAGGACAGGATTAGGCTTGTGGAGATGGCTGGATTAATTAACAAGGTGGGCTTCAAGGCACGTTGGGGTTCATACTCGCTGGGGATGAATATATACTGCTTGTTTATTTATTGATGTCATTGTCTTGAGAACGATACCTGTATCAAAACGTCGTCCCGAATAAACTAGAAGTTGTTATCCATAAGTAATTTGTTTATTTATCTACTTCCCAACTTCTAAATGCCACTAAAAGAAATCTCTCCCAGTGTGTAATTTATACTAAATTGCTACCGGTCATTAGGGAGCTCTCGCGCCTGTGACGTCACAGATTGGCGGCCTCGCTTTCATTCCACAAATATGCATATCTGACTGGGAGCTAATAGAGCTGCCAAAAAGGCTTAAATATACGCCCACAGGGGACAAGGAAATTTTTTTTAAAAAAATTCTTAATTAAGTACTAACTCTTCTGACACATATTCCAGAGAAAAAAAAATATTGATTAAAATCCTTTAATGATTTCTTGAGTTTGGGGTTACAGTGACCTGGATCTTTGACCCACATTTTGGTATGTAACACATCATGTCCCTCTAATGTATCTACTGGCACAAAAAAGGCTATTTTTAACGATTTCAAATTTTTGGGTCACAGTGACCTTGACCATTAATCTTGACCTACATTTTGATACACGACACATTGTCTTCCCTCAATATCTCAAAAATCTTCACAAGTCCAGGTAAATCCTAACTCCTTGGAGAGGGTTTACCTTGACATTTTTGGTCTTTCGAATGAGTTCTTGAGTCGACGCCTCCATTATACAATTATCTCGTACATTTCATCCACTGCGCTTGTTTTGAATAAGCATGTCGGTATCCCAAGCTTGCGGTTTTTGCTTTGACTTCCGATGTTGATTTCAACTTGACATCAAAGCAGTTGAGTCCGCAATGAAATTCAATCCTGTCATATCTCATACCTAGCAGCGGATTGGCCTAATCAACTGGCTTAGCGCATTCACCGATTGGGTTGATTTAGAGGAAATCTCTTGATCTATTTATATCCAGAACTCATATGGGTAACTAACCAAGCCAGTGTATCGATCCTAACAGATCGATCGATACACTGGCTCGCGAGGATGTGTATCAATGGACACAAGAAATCTTGATTTTTAACAATTTCATGATTTTGGGGGTCACAGTGACCTTGACCTTCGGCCTTGCCCTACATTTTGGTATGTGACACATCGTGTCCCCCTATGTATCTACTGACACCAAAAAAAAGTTATTTTTAATGATTTCCTGATTTTGGGGTCAGTGACCTTTGACCTTCGATCTTGACCTATATTTTGGTATGCGACACCTCGTTTCCCCCTATTGAATCCACTCACCAAAAAATTGAAATTTTTAATGATTTCCTGATTTTTCCGGGACACTGACCTTTGACCTCTGACCTCGACCTACATTTTATATGCAACACATCGTTCCCCCCTAGGGCATCCACTCACCAAAAATTAGAACTGTAGATAGAAAACTATCAATGATCAATGATTTCCTGGTTTTAGGCAACAGTGACCTTTGACCTCTGACCTTGACCTCAATTTTGGTTCGCGACACATCGTCTCCACCTAGCGTATCCACTCACAAAAAATTGCAACTGTGAATAGAAAACGTTCACAGATATAGACCGGACACGAACACTTCAGTGATTTCCTGCAGTGACCTTTGACCTCTGACCTTGACCTTCATTTTGGTACGCGACACATCGTCTTCCCGTAGGCTATCCACTCACCAAAAATTAGAACTGTAGATAGAAAACTGTCCCAGATATAGACCGGACACGAGGGACGGACAGACGGACGGACGGATGGACGGACAGACGGACGGAAACCGCCATCACATAATACGTCCGCCTTTTGGCGGGCGTATAAAAATGAGACACTCGTTTTTGTTTTAAACTATATTATAAAATATCCTTAGAAGTAAGAAATTAGAAGTTATTAGGGAGGATATTTGAAGGCTAAATCTTCTCAAACTGGGTGGGCTCTCGACAGGTGGTGTGGGGTTGAAATATCGTCATTCTGCGCATGCGCGGTAGACAAAGGGTACGGAAAACTTGTGAGTGATTACAATCGAGCCTATCACCGGAGCAGCGAGTCTATGACATTTCAGATATCTCAGTCATAATTAAATATCTCCCATTGTTACGGGAACCAACGCAATGAGACGACTATAAAACATAAGACATGACCGCATCACCGCAAAGGAACTATATAAAACTTTGTGGTGATATCGCTAACCCTGCTGAGTGTGTTGCACGGAGGTGTGTTTTACGACGTAGCCTATGTCAGCACTCAACTTAACCAACTTAGAACTTCAGCTATGAGTGGCAGTCAAACCAGTCTACAGATAGCACCAGTCAACCCCTTGATCGAAACGAGCCCAGCCATCACCACCACCACACCACGTGTACAAGCCACATCGAGCTCCACACCAAGTATACAGTCCACATCGAGCTCTACACCAAGTACACCCACTACGTCTGAAAACCCACCGGATTTCATCACTCACAGTGAACGCCCATCGACATCGACGACAGACGTTGTACCCACCACCACTCCAGTTCACTCGTACCAAATTTACAAGAGCGGGTTACCACGACAGCGGATACAGCTCGAACCATAGACCCTCGGTGGCAGCATCCCTTCACTTGCGTCATCGCAGGATCGACGAGCTCCGGCAAAAACGCACTTCGTCAGGAAGCTCCTTCAACACGCCGACAGCATGATCACCCGACCCATTGCCCGATTCGTGTGGTGTTACGGAGAATGGCAGGCAGCGTATGTAGCAATGCCCCAAATCACGTTCGTGGAAGGCCTACCCAAACTGGCCGATTTGGAACCGGACACATTGGTGGTTCTGGATGATCTCATGTCGAAGACGGATGCGCGGGTCACCCAACTCTTTACCAAAGGCAGCCATCATCGACGACTCAGCATCATCTACATTGTGCAGAATCTGTTCAGTAAAAACAAAGAACATCGGAACATCAGCTTGAATGCCCACTACCTGGTGGTCTTCAAAAACCCGAGAGATACCACTCAACTGCTGCACTTGGCGAGACAGATGTATCCCGGCCGCACACCGTTTGCGTTGGAAGACTTTAAAGATGTGACAACCCCTCAGCACGGGTAAAGGCTCTTCGACCTCAAGCAAGCCACCCCCAACCACCTTCGACTACGGACTGGCATCTTTTCCGGAGAGACCCACCACGTATACATGCAAAAATAATGTGAACACACCCACAGTGGCTCCTCCAGCTGGAGTGTGTGTGTTTGATGATGGGGGTAATAAAAAGAATTAATACCACATCATGGTTGACTTTGTCTCTGTTCGATATTGAGGAGGTAGGTAGATAAAAAGAGCAGAGTTGTGGGTTCTAGCATTAGTTGTACATGATGTCTGCGCGAGTACGGAAGCACGCCCCGATGCTCCGTGTATTGAAGACGGCCTCACCCGAGTTGGTCCGAGCCATTGTACGCGGTGTGGACCCTGACCTTGTACGCTGTCTGTACGAGATTCGGTACAACCTGTTAAAAGGCAACGTACCACTGACTCCGGCTCAAAAGACCAAGTTCACCAAGCATAAGACAGATCTCCGAACCCTAGTCCAGAAGCGAATCTCTCAAACACAAAAGAAAAAGGTGTTACAGGAAGGTGGCTTTCTCGGGGCCATCTTAGCACCGTTGGCCGCTTCCGTGTTGGGTCCAGTATTGGGTGGACTCTTCGGCCGACAATGAACCACACGGATAAGCGACAGTGAGAAAGTACAACGGTACAATGAGACGCTTCATGGACCAATACAAAACCCTCTCTACCCCAGCACCACCACCACCACCACCACCACGCGACACACCGCCGACCTCAGCACCGCTCCAACACTCGCCATTACCAGGGGTACCACCCACAGCCCCACAGTGGGTGGAAGACGAAATCCTGAAGAGTGTACCTGCATCGTTCAAGAAACAAGGTGGCTTGGTATTACAACGGATGAAACAGAATCCTAACATGGCTTGGAATGATAAAGGCGAACTACTGGTACAGAATCAGGTGGTCCCCGGTACCCACATGACGGATTTAATGAATGACCTGATGCGTCAACGTAGGTCGCACACGGATCCTCGAGGATGGGAGGTCTTCGCTCAAGGCATGAAAGACATGCATGTACCACAGGAATTGGTGGGGAACCCCCAGCGCTGGGCCTGGATGCAGCGGACCCAGCAATCGCCGAGTGGCCCACTACCTTCTTGGGAAGCCAAGTGGGAACCGGAGTCACCTCCCAAAACACCACAACAACGGGCGCCTTCTTTTCACTCCTTTAAAAAATCACCCTTGATCAAGACACCCAGAGCCGTGACACGTAGCAAGTCACCGCGACGAATACGACGCCGGACACAACCGCCCAAGGCCTGGAACACCTATTAAAACCAACAGCAGCAGCAGGACAGCTCAGTCGCCATGTTTTACCTCCCCCTACCCAGTAACAGTTCGCTGGATGTGTTTCCTGACAACACCTTGGCCAAGTACGTGACCCA